>JALMQS010000120.1:10513045-10679164 GCA_024734495.1 Forficula auricularia
ATTCAAAACCAGATCACATCGATCGGAGAATTTATCACTGCTCGAAGCCCTTAAAATCTTAGTAAATTGGATATTGGATTGTATCTAACTTTCTGAGATTTGGCACGTGATCCCGGCTTCTTTCCTTCTACTCTGTTCTTTTCACGATGGAGGGGCCAGTCACATACGCAGGCCTTTAGGGGATGGACCTTCTGGTATATCTCCTTCTCACATCAATAACATTAAAAATATGGAAAATAGAAAAATTAATTTACTTAATTTCATAATTTACTTCGGGTGGACCACCCTGGTTAAATTAAATATCAATTAAAATACAATTTTATGTATTCTACCATGGATTCTAATACTAAACCTATTTCTAAAGGGTTATTCTCCGTCAAAGATGCCTTCAGATTCAAAACCGAAACATAATGGCAAATATTACATTTTAAACTTTAATTTTTAATTGTGCCATTTAGAAAAAATCTTCTGGATGATTAGTTTTATTTTTCCAAGAACCCAAATAAAAAAAATCTGAGTATTGATACAGAGGAAAATGGGCTCCTCAACCCCCTCAATGAATATTTTGTCTAATGGTAGTGTAAATTCATTAAATTATTAAGACATGTATTATTAGCTGATGTATAATTGATCTTTTATCTCAATCAAAGCTAACAATCTAGACATCGCCTCCTGGATCAAAAATAAACAACCATTTTGCTCGTTTAATTGTTTTTTATGTCCCTTTTTTCTAGAGACATTTTTTGATCCGCATATTAGAAACGTATCATGTTACTTCTCACGCAAAACAACCCCCTTGGCTTTAAAACTTTCAACCGAAATGAATGCGTGAGAGGATTAATCAATAGTGGCTTTATCACTGGTAATTCCTAGTTATACCTAGATATATATTAGTTAAGTAAATCCTAAAAAGCGTATTGATATTTTTGAAAACTTTCAGTGTCTATTCACTTTTTTAGTTATTTATTAGATTTCTTTCTCTTTTAGATTTATAACTTATAAAACTAGCTTTAGATAAAATTTCAGCAACGAAAACTTTTTAAGAAGAGTGTTCATTTGTATTTTTATGATATTAAAAACTTTTTATAATTAAAAATTGGAAATAATTTTGGGAAAATGTTTGTTTTTATTATGCATGTTATATAGAACTGGATGGAGTGACTGTCTATAATTTGTTAAAACAAAAGTTAAGCTAGGTGATTGAATAATTTAATAAAAGGCTTTGTTAAAAACCACATTATGCACTTTTTAAATATATGTTAACACAAATATTTACAAAATAAATTCACAAAATTTTCGATCAATAGATCTGTGACTATTTTATCAAAGCTTTCTATTAACTTAAAAGAAGATTGGTGACCCCGAAAAACGCCATAGATAATTTTTATATTAAAAAAAATAAGACCGACTTCAAAAAAATTAAATGCAACAAATAAAATAAAAGAACTCAAAAATAAAATAAAATTCACTAAAAAGTATAAAATAATTATCTAATTGAGTTACAACTAAACGACGAAATATAGAGACATGAAGTCACTTTTTGAAGTCGGTGCCAAACAATATACATTTTAATGAATCAAACTCTACGGATCTTACTTAGTACGTTTGGCGGGTATCGATTATAGTTTGTTTAGCACCGACTTCAAAAAGTGATTTCATGTTAATATTTTCAGTCGTTTAGTTGTAACTAAATAGATAATTATTTTATACCTTTTAGTGCATTTTTATTTAATTTTTGGATTTCTTATTATTTTATTTGTTGCATTTAATTTTTGAAGTCGATTTTATTTTTTATAAAAATTATTTTTATTTTTCTCTTTTTATTGAAGTTATTAATAGTGACTTAATATAATACCTTGCATGCATCTCGTAAGAGAAAGTGTCGGGCGAATGAATCAGAAAATGATAATAAAATTCAATTCATAAATATAGAAATTATCTCGAAACGTTTGCGGGTTTTAAATGAATGTATTAAGATTTTTTATAAAAAGATTTTATTTATTATAATTTCGATTATTTGCTCATAAGAATTGGAGATTTACGTTATTTCATCATTGATCATATCATCAGAACTTGACCAAATTAATATGGGACCACCCCTAAGGTACCCCCTTTCCAATAAAAAAAGAATCATCGAAATCGGTCCACGTAGCAAAAAGTTCTCGCTGAACATACATAAAATAAATAAATATTTAGGTATCTTGACTATCTTGGAGCTATACTGATCCAAACGCAGGAAGAATCATTAAAATCGGTTAATAAACAAAGAAGTTATGCCTGAACAAACATAACAAAAAAGGTCTAATACCAATGAAAAAAAACGGAACCAATCGGGAAGTAGACTGAATCCAATGCAAAAAAATCATCAAAATCGGTTCACAATATTATCAGGTAAGATAGACACACAAAAAATCAGTCGAATTGAGAACATCCTCCTCAAAAGAAGACAAGCTTGAAAATAGTAATGAAACCAGCAAGTTTCTTGAAGCACTGAATTTCTTTTTTTTTAAAACTCTGAAACATCTATTTAATTCTATATAGCACAATTGTTTTTGATAGCATCTAAATGTTTGTTTGTTTGTTTGTTTTCTTAATTCTAACATTAGAATGTATTTTTCTAGCTGTCCCGATCAACGAGACCTGCAGCTACGATGACCAATGTGCGACGCACACCCAAGAAACTGTTTGCCGCGATAACCGATGCAAGTGTCAATTTGAGCGCTTACCCATCATGCGCCCCGATGGCGTTATTGAATGCAAGGGTAAGTAATCTTTGGTATTTGTAACTTCAAACAAGTAGCCAAAAGTGTTGGAATCATACCCCTAGTATCACAATGTTTCAAACTATACTTAAGCAGCACACAGTGCCTATATGAGATTTCGAGAATCCATATAAGGCACTATACGTGGAGTGGCTGACTTGGCCGACGCAGCACTAGCGAAGTACAATGTTAATTTTTGAGTCGTGCATTTATTTGCTCCCCTAATTATTTTAGAGTTAAAGTTCTTATAGGTTTTTTGTAGAAAAAAATACTGAATCCAAACATATTTTGTTTTCAAATTTTGAAATATCAGAACCGTAATAATGAGACATTATAAATAATGGAATTAACCGAAAATCCTAATAGAAGAAATCAAAATGAAAATAAACAAGAATAAAACCAAGGTCCTAGTATGTACAAAAAAAAGAACAAACGAGACAGGAATGCATCAAAATTAACCAAGAAAACCTAGAAGGAGTTAAGGAATTCCGCTACCTAGGAAGTAAAATAACATGGGATGGGAGGAGCAAAAAGCAGAAATTAAAATCAAGAATTGCCCAAGCAAAAATGGGGTTTAATTCAAAACAAAAACTACTATGCTCCTCCTCAATCAGCTTAGAAAACAGGAAGTTGCTATTGAAGACATATGTATGGAGCATAGCCATGTACAGGTGTGAAACCTGGACAATTGGAAAAGCGGAGAGAAAGAGATTGGAGGCTTTCGAAATGTGGTGCTACAGAAGAATGATGAATATCAAATGGATGGATAAAATTACAAATGAAGAAGTTCTTGGAAGAATCGGAGAAAGAAGAACCTTGTGGAAGAGTCTGAAGAAGAGAAGAGGTCAGATGATGGGGCACACACTGAGACATGGGGGACTGCTTAGGGATATCTTGGAGGAGGTGGGAAAGAAAAGGGGAAGGGGAAGACCCAGATTAGAATATTTCAACCAAATAATTGGGGATATGGGATGCCAGACATTTAGAGAGGTTAAACAGCTGGCGGGGGACAGAGTCGAGTGGAGACGGATTGTTGCATCAAACCAGTCTTAGGACTGTATACTCAATGATGATGATGATAAATAATTGTATTTTTACAAAAATCACTGAGGCCATGGAATTATTAAAACAAACAAGGCATTTTCATTTGTTGTTTCTATTTGACGTTTAATACTGATGTCTTTAGTGATTATTTTAGAGCATAATTAGAATACAAAAAACTGAGCAGAAAAAAAATTCTAAAAGATAATTACATCAGATTTTGTCTAATTCATAATTTAAAAGTCCAAAAAAACGATTTTAAAAATGTAGATATTTATTTAAAAAAATTTAAATTCAAAACTTTTATTGTTGTCGATTGTTTAAGTTTGTATTGTTTATACTAGTCTCAAAATGGATTCATAGAAGAAGAAGATTCATTTAACAAGATATTTGGTTCCAGATGGATGGTTTCTCCGCGATGTCCGTGAATTTTTAAATAATCATTTTGAGAATAAAATCATTGGTCCGAGGTTTACGATTAGCTGGCCTGCAAGGTCCCCCGATCTTTCTCCCAACGATTTTTTTCTTTGGGGACATTTAAAATCAAAGATTTACTCTGAACAAATATTTCAAAACTTAGATAAACTCAAAAATTGTATACAAGCCGAATGTGATAAAATATCACAATACCAATTAGCAAATGTTAGACGAGAATTTTACGAAAGGTTGGGCCATTGTTTAGTGGTAAATGGTGGTTTATTCGAACATTTGCTATGATTGTTATTTTTACTTTATCCAATGCGAAGCATTATTTATTTCAGTACTTTTTTAGTTTTCTAAATATCTTGAAAATGACTTAACCAATTTTGATGAAATTTAATATCCTAATTAAGTACCATGGGGACGACAAAAAAGGTTAAATAAAGTTTTTAGTAAAATTATATTTTTAAAGTACTTTACTCTAAAGTAAGATTTTTGAATTCTTTAAAATTTATTCATTTGATCTGTTTATGGTAATATAGGACTCATTTAACCTAACTAAGTAAGAGTGGATAGGCTTTTCTCTGTGAAATGCTAAAAATTTGGGAGGAAAGTTTATAAGTAACCATAGCAACTGCGTTCTTTTTCTTATCCGTTACCTTTATAGAGGAATCGACTTAAAACCAAAAATAGCGATTGATTCTCATCTAGTACTTGAGGAATAACCATTCTATATTGGATTTTTGACGGTTTCAGGTTTTATTAGTAGCTTATTGCTGAAGACATAGAGGAAGTAAATAGACCGAGCTTTTAAAAGGGCTATAACTTCTATACAAATTAGTTATACCATTTTCAACAAATTTGTACAGACCTTTATGAATAGAATGATATATTTTTCAATAGATTTGACAGTCTAGTTAATTAGTTATTCATAAATGTAAAAAATAAAAAGTTATTTGCAGCCAACAGAATATAACAAAAGCACTAGTGTAGAATTCCCAACTCTATTTCTTGAAATTGTTTTTGTGTTAAATAAATGTTTTTATAAATAGAAAAATTATCTCAATATTATTTTTATTAATATTATCAAAACAAAAGATTTTGGTCTGAAATTAACTCATTATTAACAATTTTTTTAATTAAAAAATTTAATAGGTAGGCGTTGTCACTCCGCAGAAATACAAAAGATTTTTTCGAAGATCAACCAGATAGATAAGCTGTCCCGAACTCCCTTAAATAATTAAATATTTAAACAATAAAAGAAAAAGAAAAATATTTTTTTATGGAAAATTATTATTTACTATTAACTAGGCCACTTTACTATTTACTAGGTCACTTGCTTCACGTGTAAGTTGTTTTTTGGGGTGTCAACCTATCGTCAGGAGATACAGAAAATAGCAAACTTAACTTTAGAATGTCATGTAGTATATATGTGTAAAGAAGCACACAACATATATTTACAAATGAAAGAAATTTCAATACCTCTTGGAGGAAGAAATTTTATTGTACATAGGAAAACATATTTTAAAAGGGTAAAACCCTAACCCTATCTAATTTTAATGAAATGTTTATATTCTATGTAGGAGGTTCCTGCCTCCTTGGGAGTTGAACCCAAGCACTAGTTTGTTTTCCGGGCAACTACTCAGACCTTTGAGACCCTTGGGTACAATTCCCGAGGGGGCAGGAACCTCCTACATACAATATAAACTTATTATCTATTAAAATCTTTGATTCGACCTAAATTCATTTTCGTTAATAAATTGATTTAAATATCGCAATTTGATTTTTGAGAACCTTTCTCAAATAGGCACTCATTTCTTTGAAATTAATATTATATTAAGTAAATAAATATTTGGGAGATAACTTTTGTGTTTGCCTGTTAAGTTTCCGCGCCTGTATATAGGCACATGATATTCACATCTGTCGATAAAATGCCTAACTTGCAGGGGGTTTCCCCACAGGGTTGGCGTTGGTTATAACTTATAACGATATAAGGATTGTCTATAAAATACATACGCGATTATGAGGGGTTCTAGTTCCTAGCGTGAGCAGAAGGGGAGAAGCTCAATTAAAACGTGACGTCACATAACATGGAAAATTATTTTTATTCAAATTACACATTTAATAAGTTTTTAAAGTTAATGTATTATAATATATTTTTCATTTGAAAATTTGCTAAAATGTTGATTTTCTATCATAGGAAAGAATGAGCGTGTGATGCGCATAACTATTAAGTACCTGGAGCCACCGAGCGATGCACGGTAACCCCTGACCTCCCCCCCCCCCCCTCTCCCGAAACCTCGCCCCCAACACTGCACCCCCACACGCCCCACCCCACCCCAACCGCCCCTCCCACCACCGGATCCTACCCAACTGCACCCCACCTCCTGCACCCCCACATCCATCCCCACCCCCGACCCAGTTTTCTGCATATCTATCGTTCTAATGGTCCACATATTATGTGTATTTTTGTTTACTCGTAGACCAATTTGCCTACATTCGTTCATATTGTTAAACATTATAAAAAAATAAATAGGAAAATAATAATAAAAAAATAATCGTATAGGATCTGAAATAAAAACATAAAATTAAAAAAAATATGTTCGTCTCGGGACGCGCGACAGAAGTGATAACTTTCACCAACCAAGTATTTTTTTAGGAAGACAATTGCAAGGATAATTGACCGGAGAAAAGAGAATTGAATATTTAATTTTAATTAAAGAGAGTGTGGGGGGGGGGGCAAAGGAATAATTATTAATATATTTAATGTTTCTGGATTTAAAATTAATTGTTGTCTTTCTTTCAACTTAATTCAATTATACATATTTCAAATTTGACGCGCCGCAATATATCCAATAAATTCTATTTATTAAATACATAGCTATATATTATAGTATATATATTCAATTATTTAGACACTTATAATAAAGTCTAATTCAAAAATATTCATTTTAGTAAAAGTAAAAAGCAAAGATTCTTAAAATAGTTCTATGGTCCACTGATAGAGTCTCTGTCTCTGAAGCAAGAGGTCTCAGGTTCTAATAACACTATTGAGATTTTCATCTATCAATAATTACTTTAATTTCGGGGAAAGATCCAGTTCCCTACAAATGCGCAGATATTACTTGCCTGCATATCCGAAGGGGGAGAACTAGGAAAGCTGGTTCTTCAATTCCTTATATCACTGGGCTGTGATATTTTTCGATGAGTTTTTAGGTTGCTATTTATTTTTTTATTTTTTTTATTTTATCTTAATTTTTTTTTTAAATTTGTTGTTTTGATTTTTGTAGAGTTAATGTGAATATATTGGCTGGCAAAATGGGTGTGTGCCCGATGCCAATAAATAATATAAAAATAAAAAAAATAATTACTTTAATTAAGAAAAAATCAATTAAGATGAATTTTGATGAGGTCCAGACCTAGCCAGATTGTTTTTCATCCTCAAAACTCGTTAATAGATTTCGTTTCATCAAAATCGGTAGTGCCGTTTTCAAAATAGAACCAAGATACAAATATATATATAAATAAATATACAATTTTTGCTCGTTTAATAAGATAGATTTATTTAACTAATAGGTATCTAGCTATGATTTTTTTGGTTATCATTGATTATTCTGTCTGTTTGTTTTTAGCTGAGACGAAACCGATTGATCCTCCTCTCACTGTGGACCCGGCGATGATTGGTGTTCTCGTTGGAATGGCTCTTATGTTCGTCATCATCTGTGTTGTTTTGCGTCTCTTTAGCAGGTAAATTACACGTTATAATTAGAATAGAATTTCTTTAATAATCTTCTTTCTTATTCTTCTTGATAGACCTATGGTCTGTTTATTCTAACTAGTCCTGCCAGAGTTTTTTAGATCGACCTCTGCTTTTTTGCCTGCTGGCTTGTTCGTTCAAATTTTCTTGAGAATTCAGTTAATAATATTTGAATATAAATCATTCTCATATTTTAGAATTAAACTTTGCCTTAGGACGCGGACCAAACCATTACTATATATCAAATTCCCGGTGTAAAGGAAGCCTATGTTCTTGTATAATAATAAAACTTGAGCAAGATGCGAGGTATTTTTTTTTGTGATACTTAACTCGCATCTTGCTCAAGTTTTATTATTATTTTAAAATGTTTCACCTAGAACCATCACCTAACTCTTTGGTTCAGCTAGTTCGAAGAAGGAGGATCTATGGCTTCTTAAAACACGCTGGGGTCTTGTTCGGGTCTACTATGAAAGTTGATTAAATTAAATTTGAAAACTAAAATCTTTTTTTTTTATCCGGGTTTTGGTTTGTGGTCAATATTCAAGGGGGTATGGGCCTAAATCGAATCGAATAAACAAACCCGAAGTTTTAGAACTGAACTCATTCTTATTATAACAATCACAAATCGAAATTCTTTATATTCTTTTAATTTCTAAATTAAGTAAAAATTACAAGAAGGCAGGCCGCATCTTAAACAAAGGAAAAACTCAATGCGAAATTGCTTCACATCATTTGATCCAGTTCTACTAAAATTTCAAGAATCCGCGACGTCATCAATGGATCAAGGGATGCTGAGCTCAAGACTGAACTTGTGCTGCCGGGTATTAACAAAGATCCATGTAAAACAAATTAAAACAACCAAGGCCGCATTGGAAAGACGAATCCTTGGTATAACGCTCCAGAATAAACGATTGCTGAATCTTCATGATAACGTCATTATGAATATGTCCTTGATTAAGGACATTTTGATTCACCTTGACGAAGCTGGGCGGGTCATCTTCTGAGGAGAGAATCGATGCGACTAGGTACTGGTACCTAGTTATGGACCCTAGAGACCGCCGGGACGATGGGGGGACTCTCTTAATTTTAGAAATACGATCTGAGATTCGAGTGGACGAAAAATGGAAGAAATTGGGACCCGCGTGCTCCAAACAGAAGCACTGAGAAACGGATCATCTAAGTCAGGGGTGTCCAACCCGTGGCTCGCGGGGCTCTTTCGGCCAAGCACTGCAATGAGTGTGGCCCAATATAAAATCATAAACTTCCTTAAAACATTGAGATATATAAATTATAATATTTTATCCGCGGTCCGAGACAATTTTTTTTCTTCAAATGTGGCCTGTGTAAGCCAAAAGATTGGACACCCTTGGTCTAAGTAATTAATTCAAGATTAAGTAAAAATTGCTAAGTAATAAAATAAAGATTGTTTTTATTAATCTTTTTTAAGAAATGTCTCATACATGGAGAAAAATCATTTTCAAGAATGTCTGTGCGTCTGTCGGTCTGGATTTATATACCTGCGGTAACTTAAGAATGAAAGATCGTTTAAAGTTTGTTTTACTAGCAAAATATTTCCACTTAACACTACGAACGCCCGGATGCCGTCAATTTGACGACTTGCATTTTTCAACACTCAAACTAAATAAAATCATTCTGTTTCCTTTTTTTTAATATTTTTTTTATTTTTTCTAATAATAAATATAATTGATAGAGATTTTCTTTAGGAGACGGACTGGTATAAATATGCAATTGGATGTTGATGAAAGCAGTCCACGGTGGTTGTAAAAAAATAAGACTATAGAGGTTTTATTATTTTACATTTATTTGTTGAAACCGACGTTTCGGAGATTTATTCTCTCCTTCTTCAGGGTCTGTATAATTGAGGGGAAGACGAACAGCAAGTGAAAGATTACGTGAACACGAACTGTCCATCTTAAAAACGAATAAAAATAATACAGCCCTCGCGATTCACGCCCAAGAAAAAAATCATAAATTTAATTTCAACGAATTTAATATCATTTTCCAGGAAAATAATTATTTTAAACGAAAAATCCTGGAAATGATTACAATTAAAAATCTCTTATCGCGCGCAGTAAATTACAGATCCGACGTGATGGACCTGAGTATTTGCTGGGATGGCTTAATTAATAATTTAAAACTCCTGTGACGAATTTAATTAATAAAAAAAAAAAAAATATTAATAATATCTAAATATATTAATGACGTTTCGAACTATGTTTTTTAAAAAGGGGGAAAAAAAAAAAAAAGAACTTTGTATATATTTTGTAAAAATTTTTGGGACTGATAATGACCATATTTATAAATTTTGTAAATAATTGTAATATAAATTTAAAAAAAAAAACCAACAACTATACCGATATGCGCAACGATATTCTGCGCATCCAATGATTGGTGGGGACATGTTATACATTCATTCATTTATATATATCTCATTAACATATTGATCATCAATTGCTTGTTACTTTATTTTCTATTCGAGATGAAAAAAATTTTATAATGTTTTTTTGGCATTGTCAAAGGAGACAGAAAGTAATTATGTTTTGAACTACTTTCATTGACTTTTTGTTGTAAGTAGATTTATGATTATTATTTTTGTTTTGTGTATATTGTTTTTATATTATGAATGACTTGTGAAAATCCCAATACTAATTATTGTTCGTCTTCCCCTCAATTATATAGACCCTGAAGAAGGAGAGAATAAATCTCCGAAACGTCGGTTTTAACAAATAAATGTAGAATAATAAAACCTCTATAGTCTTATTTTTTTGCAACCACCGTGGACTGCTTTCATCAACATCCAATTGAATAAATATAATTCTATTATCAATTTATATATTAAAAATACATATTAATATATATTATATTTTAATTTTTTAATAATCATTATGATATAAAATGAAAAATTAACATGCTATATTTATGGAGTATTATCATTAACAAAACCAGTAGTTCTATATTATATGTTATTATTATAAATATTATATTATCATAAATAATATTGAAATAAAAAACAAATATACGAAAAAAACTCACGAGAAATTGAGAGAGAAATTTGATGTTGATAATTCTAAGGGCGGAACAAAAATGAAATGGCAAGACTAGGGGCTCGACATATATATATATATGGATTTCAAAACAGTAGGTTCCCTCGAAATGTTGTAAAATAATAAAGTGAAACATCAAAAGATAAAAACAAGTGACATACAAAGAAAAATAATTTTTTTTATTTTACCACAAGTTTTTCAAGGAAGATTGTAAATTAAAAAAAAAAAGCCAGAACAAAAAATAATCCGAGGGTCAAAAAGGATGGAAATGTTCCAAAAAAAGAATGGGAATTATTCGTAGTTGAAAAATTAATTTAAAATATAAAAATTGGGGTAAAAAAGTGTTACCGTCAAATTGACGGCTTTTGGGCGTTCTTGGTAAATCACATAATTTTCTCCTAAAATAAAAATTCATAGGGTGCTATTTTTTTTTATTAGAAAGCTATTCAAAAATTATTAAAAGTCAGCGAGTTTCAAAGTTCTAACTTAAATAGTAACGAAATGAACGAGAAATGAAATGTGAAAACCGTCAAATTGACGGCTTCGGGCGTTCTAGTATTAAAACTGATTAGGTTCTGGTTTGCTATCTTCAGAATATCAAAAATTCAGAATTGAAAATAAATCACTTTTGGAAAACTAGCAAATGGCAAACAAGTTTGAATAAATAAGTCTCTACTTTCTAGCTTAAATTGTTTATTGTTTATTCTTTGCACGATGGAGGGGACAACCAAGGCCTTTCGGAATGCGCCTCTTTGATGTAACTCCTTCTTTCATAAATCACATTAAAAAAAATAATAATAATTTACAAATCACTGAAATTTACTTAAAGCGTACCGAATCTTGAAAAAGTTTTCATTTTTTTCCTTCTATGTATTAGTACTTTAGTTGTTTAAACACCTAAGCTGTTTACTGTTTAGTACCTACGCGTAATCTCGATGTAAGTTAATTATATAACTCTTCATAAACAATATACAGCTTTAAAGACATGAGAAATAAATTAAAGATTATCTGGTTAATTTTTGAAAGAAAAGTTTCGAAGGCATTGCCTACAGTCTAATATTGATATTTTACATGGATTTTTAAACCTAATTTAAAATACGTCTTTCGGAAGATATGATTTTTTTTTAATCTATTTAATTTGAAATTTGGTTGTGGTTTGGAAATGATTGATGCAAGTTTACTGGATACGAATTTCTGTTGATGGCAAACTCTAACAGAAGTCAAACAAAAGTAGAGTTAAAGGAGACAAGAAAGAGGGTTCATTAGTTGACCCTTTTAAACCCTGAAGGAGGAAAGATCTTCCGAAATGTCGGGGTTTTTTTAAGGGGAGGAATTCGTAGTTTTCATAATCACTAGACTGTCTTTCGATCAATTAGCGATTTAATTAATTAGAAAGTTCATTAAATCAAAATTCGGTTGTCTATAAAGTCGGTTTACTGACGATAGTTGAACGTGACAACGTCATAAAGAAAATACTGATGGAATGGTATTTTCTTATGACGTTGTCACGTTCAACTATCGTCAGTAAACCGACTTTATAGACAACCGATTTTTTCATAAAATTCTTCGTTCAGAAAAATCATTTTAAATTTACAAAATACTTGAATAAAATTTATTGTTTAAATTTCTACTCGACTGTTAAAATTTAATTTTTGATTTTATTATTTTATAATAATAAATTTTGTATTGACATTATTTCTTTCAGCAAGTAAACTGAACAAAAGTTGTTGTTCAATTGGTTACTTAATTATTTTTGCAAATTTAATTGTAATTTGTTGTAAAAAAGTAATTTATTATAAGAATAAACTGTGATTAAATTATTGTTCATAAATCTTAAATTTAAAATTTAAAATTTGGAAACATCATTAAAATTTTTGTAACTGTAGCTTTTAAAAAGCCCGCCTCAATCTTTGTCGCTCGTTCCGCGCTCTCGCTTGCACTTCAAGCCTTAAATGGAACGCCTCAGAGCGAGGTAACGCCGCATGAGTCATGTTTTTTCGTGCGTGCAGCTGGCTCCATCGAATTATAAGACGTTGTCACGTCAAAAAATAAATTTTGAATACTTTATTAAGAGTCTTGAGAATATTTTCACTTTTTTCTTCAATTTTTTTTTTTTTTTTTTAATTTAATTATTGGATTGGCAACTAAGTAATTGCGGATTTTTTTTTTTTTTTTTTTTAGAAAATCAAAGACAATTTTTTCATGGAACTAAATAACTTTATTCTGTAATGAATTGCCCATTTTGATCAATGACCTTTTGCCATCTTTCAGGCAGCATCATAATCCCACGTTCATAAAACTTCTGGTTTTTTATTAGCAAAAAACTGAATCAGGTACGATTTGACATCATCATCATTATTGAAATTTTTACCATTCAAGGAGTTTTGTAAAGATCGAAATAAAAAGTAATCAGATGGTGCAAGGTCAGGACTATATGGTGGATGTGGCAAAACATCCCAACCAAGCTCCAATAATTTTTGCCGAGTGACCAAAGATGTGTGTGGCCTTGCATTGTCATGATGGAATACAACACCTTTTCGATTTGTCAATTCGGTCCGCTTTTCTTCAACTGCATTGTTTAATTTCGTTAGTTGTTCAATGTAGACAACAGAATTGATCGTTCGGTTGGGTGGTAAGAGTTCAAAGTAGACAATTCCTTTGTAATCCCACCAAACTGATAACAAAACCTTCTTTTGATGAATACCAGCTTTTGATGTTGTTTGAGCTGGTTCACCTGGCCTGCTCCACGATCTTTTCCGCTTGATATTGTTGTAAACAACCCATTTTTCATCGCCAGTTATCAGTCGTTTTAAAAATGGATCATTTTCATTACGCTTCTTTAGCAAATCGCAGCTGTTAATGCGTTACGTTAAATGCGTTTCTTTCAGTTCGTGAGGAACCCATGTATCGAGTTTTTGAACATAGCCAAGTTGTTTTAAGTGATTTTCAATGCATGTATGTGATACATGAAGCTTCTCTGCAATCTCACGTGTTGTACTGTGACGATCCGAATCGATTATTGCTTTGATTAAGTCGTCATCAACTTCAATTGGACGATCAGAGCGTTTTTCATCTTTGAGTGAAAAATCACCAGAACGAAATTTGGCAAACCAATTTTGACACTGCCGTTCTTTAAAGGCTTCGTCGCCATAAACAGCACATAACTTTTTGTGAGCTTGCGATGCGTTTTTCCCATTTGCGGAAATAAAAAAGCAAAAAAATGTTCCTTTTGATTTTCCATTTTTCAACGAACGCCAAACGAAAACTACGCAACCGATCAAAAAACTATTTTTACTGATTGACAGCTGAATTGCCAACTATCAAATAACAAAATGTGTTTTACATTTGGACTACGCCAGCAAACCTAAAAATTCAACTGAAGCCATCTATGAGTGAAATCCGCAGTTACTTAGTTGCCAACCTTATATTTTTTCAGGTGCAGGTTAATTCAAGTTATGTATCTAGACCAGTAGACTCCAAATTTTTGAATACTTTTAATTATTTAAAAAAAAAATTCTGCAACTCAAAAATCACTAGAGTCCTAAATCTATCAATAAAAATATGCAAAAACTTACTTCTTAGTAAAAATTATAGAAAGTAGATTACATGACAATAAAAAAATAGTTTATTTTTAAAAATTATAGTCAAAATGAAATGGCCAGAAGAATACACACTGATTTTACAAACCAAATATACTAAATCAAAGAGTTTCCTCTGCTTCATGCAAATAAATATACTATTCGTTAAATACGAATAATGCAACTTACGAATTTTCATTTAAGAGGAAAAAAACAAAATATTATATTTATAAAAAAAAAAAAAAACTGAAGATGAAGGTAAACCTTGGAAATTATAGTATATTAAAAAATAAAAAAAATTTATTTGAAAACCGACTGTAGGTACTTGTGTTTTACTCCGCTAGAACTGGGGGGAAACTTGACGAGTTGTGTGGTAGGGCCTACTACATGTATCGAGGATAGGGTTTCTTTTTTTCAGCAGGCACAACACTTAAACCTTAGCAGTATTTCAAAAGATATAATAATATATATGTATATGATTGTTTATTTGCATCAAGCAGAGGGCACTCTTTTTGATTTACTTTTAAAAATCAATCACCATGGAACCCTAGCCCCTCGCAAAAAAAATATATATTTTAAACCAAATATAAATCAACTTGTATCGGTAGTTAACTCGAAAATGCAATTTGTATATTTACTGCGTTGTAAATGGTACTACGAATAATTTACCATATGGATCGTTTAAGAGAAGGTTCCTAGTTAGTATGCCACTTTTATAATTTCAACAGTTAAAACATGTTTGTTCCAATGAACGCCGGTTAAGACCCATTGATCTTGACCGTGAAGATTATCGTGTCTTAATTTTTACGTTTAAGTATTAAAGTTCTTGTCTCATTTTAAAGTCTATAATTGTCTAATTGAGATAAATATTTTAATATGGGGAGTCCCCTGTTTTTTTTTCAATACTTTTTGTAATTTTGCTGTATTTTAGCTGCGGAGTTGTTAACGTAAGTCTTTAGATGTTTTTGTTATTTATTTAGCTTCAAATGTGTCAATGTGTACGGAATATAGCAATGTAGCAATTATTAAAAATAAAAAACACCTATAGTTATAGATAAATTTACTTTGTAGATCAGTCCTAGGACTGGTTTGATGCCACTAGTTGTGTTCATTCAACTCTTTCACATCTCTAAAAAAAAACTCACATCCTATAATCATTCATTATCTTCGGAAATATTTTAATCTAAGTCTTCTTTCTCTTGTCCTTTTAGCTTTCCTAACTCACAATCTAAGAAATCCAAAAATGCAATTAATTTATAATTTATTTTAATTTTTTTTTTATTTGAAAAACATACATATAGAAATCACATCTATGTGATTTATCATTTAAATAAATAAGACGATAAAAGAGTATGTCTTCTGCTGGAATTATAAATTTTTAATTAAATTAAAATTTATATTTCCAGTAGAGGACATACTCTTTTATTGTCTCCTTCAATATATAAAAACTCTGCTACTCTCAGCAAAAAGAAACTTTCAAATAAGACGATACATACATTCTCATAGCCGAGGCAAATTAGACAAAAAAAAGGCCACGCTGGCCAATAAATATATTCACAAGCTAGAAATAATTTTAATCGACGTTAGGCATCCCAAATAAGAGTTAGTACCTGGAGGCACCGAGCGATGCTCGGTAACTTCTTCCTTCAGTTAAAACCTTTATTTTAATATTATTTTTAATTTAAAATTCTGATAAAAAGGTCGATTTTTATTTCAGAGCCGTTTTCAAATTAAAAAAAATACAAATATATATATAGTATTCGCATACTGTACCCCCTCCCCCCACGCTTGACCCCACCACCGAAACATCGTCCTACCCCGGATCCCCCACTGCCTCCTGCACATGTTTTGATTCAACCATATGATTCATTTTTATTCATCCAATTGTTAATAAATAAAACCTATCAAAATGTGTTGTTTTTTCAGAAAATTGAGACCTGCTTATGCGAAATATATTTTTAAATAAATTCTTGATTATTTTTTATTCTATTAAATAAATAAAGTTCTTTATAAAAACAATTATAAAACGTTTATTAATATTTCTAACGTTTAGGTTGAACAAAATATGTTAAAATCCACAATCACAATACTTCTTCAAGGCCTTTTAGAACCATGAATTAAGGCAACCCATTGTCTGTCTGGGTACAAAAGGAAAAGGGAAACCTTTTTTAAAACCCTAAGAATGGGATTTGTCTACCTGAGAATAATTAATTTGATTACGAAAAAACCCATCAAAAACAATTTTGTCGAAGGTGAGACCGTGACAGATCGAATTGTCACCCCGAAAACCCCCTAACCCGTGAATTTCATCAAAATCGGTAGAGTCGTTTTCAAAATAGAACCAAGATACAAATATATAAACAAATAAATATACAATTTTTGCTCGTTTAATAAGAGTAGATAGATATGAGTTTGCGACGATTTCTGGCTGGTGCTAAATTTTTGAGGGCCTAAAAACCACGAACATTTTGGACTTTTTTCAGATTTTCGCTTGTAACTCGAAAACCATGCGTCCTATAGAAATTTACATTCTAACAAAATGAAAGAGCATCAAATTTCGCGTCGGATAACTTAATTAAAAGTTAAAATCGGTTTAGTCGTTTAACTACAATTGATCGACAAAGATTACAATTTTTACCATCTATATGTCGCATGGTTTTCGAGTTATGGGCGAGAATCTGAAAAAAGTCCAAAATTTTCGTGGTTTTTGGCCCCTCAAAATTTAACACCAGCCAAACCAGTCGCAAACTCATTTATATGATTAAAATTATTTCCAGCTTGTGCGTATTTATTGGCCAGCAGAAGTCAAATTTACCTCGGCTATCACTATATTAACGACAAATAAAAATAAATTTGATTGTCAATTTTTTTGGAAAATATATTTGGTAAGTGACACTTGTATACGAACCAGACTCGCACTTGGTCGGATTGTTTTGCTATAAATTAGTATCTTTAAGAAAATAATCCATTACATAGCTCAGATATATGTTTTAAGTTTAAACTTTTATTTATTAATAATTGTTTATATAATATAATTTCTTATTCTTTTACTCAATTTTCACATACTTAATCAAAAAGAGCTCTTCCCAATTTTTAAGAAAATTTTATTCCATTTAAATGATTCGGGCCTGATTGAGCCCATCTTCAGTTGCTTCTTTTATACAATTTGAGGGAAAGGGAATCTTTAAGCTATATTTTTTCGACTGACCGATGTACGGACAAATAAGAAATATGGACCGGTCTGGGAATCTGTATAACTTTCTGGAGGTTTCGGACTCGCGCCGTCTCAACGAATTATTATTATTATTTATTATATTTATTGTTATTCATAAGAATTTTGCTGGCTTGGTGTGTACTGGATTTATTAATTTTTTATTGTTAAAGGATAAATAAATTGAATTGCTTCTTTCCAGTAATTTATTTTATTATTCAAATGGTTAATCCAAATATTTCGAGAGCGCTTTCGGCATCTCTTCCTCAGTGGAAACTGTGGACCACACAATAGGCAAGTCAGTGAGTTATTATTAATTACAGATGTCAAAAGGTACTCACCCACTCCCCCACCAATGTGCCGACCCCATCAGTTTGTACAGAACATTGATAAAAGCTTGATTATACAACACACATATATATATATATACAAATTCAAAATGAGATAACATGCGAGTATATACAATTATTTACATCTCTTTATAATGAAGTCCGAATGAAATTTAAAAAATCAAAAATTAATCAGTACTCGAGCTGGTTTAAATTTAACATTAACTAATTCATGTTAATGACCAGTCAAGGGAAGGTCAACGACCACAATATTGTCTACGTTTTTTGGCACGCGGAATTAATCAATAAAAAAAGCATAAATGTTTATTTTTTTGTCATTTTATCAATGTTCTGTACAGGCTGATGGGGTCGGCACATTGGTGGGGGAGTGGGTGAGTACCTTGCTTTACATCTGTAATTAATAATAACTCACTGACTTGCCTGTTGTGTGGTCCCACAGTTTCCACTGAGGAAGAGATGCCGAGAGCGCTCTTGAAATATTTGGATTAATAATTAATTAATTTGAATAATAAAATAAATTACTGGAGGGAGGCAATTCAATTTATTTGTCCTTAACAATAAAAAATGTATTGTTATTATTATTATTTTATTTTATTTTGGGTTAATGAATGTTTTTCCTTTTTGTAAAGTATATAAGTGTGTGAGTGTTGACTCGTTATTGATGTATGAAATCAAATGTAATAATTTGTAATCGATTCCCAAACCCTTTGATAGAGAGATGTGGAATGTGATGAATAAATTAAATTGAATACAGTCAGTCCTCGACTTACGCGATTAAAAATAAATAAAAAAAAAATTAAATTTTAGTTGTTTAGTTTACATAACGCGAGGTGGAACTGATGCTGGAGATTGCAAAATCAAACCATTTCTAATATAGCACAGCGAAACCCCAAGAGCCCTAAAAAATGTTCCTAAAACATCAAATTTTCGACGACTGTTTTTTTCATCATTTTTTTCAAGAGGTAAAAAACTTTCACCTATCCTTTGAAACTAAAACTTGTATGCCAAAAATGCTAAACTTTGCGCTTGCATCGACATACGGGAAAACCTCAGGAACCAATTAATCGCGTAATTAGAAGACTTACTGTAATAAAAAATTGAAAACAAATTTTAAAAATTAGGAAGAGTTATTTTTTATGGTTTCTGTAATTCTATGCATATAATTAATATAAGGGATGGAGGGTTGTTTATTAGTGAGGATGGAGGGCATATTGTAATACTCACAGTCGAACTTTCATTCACCACTGCCTGAGACACACTGAACAATCTCACTATCTCTCTCCCCCCTTATATATCCTTCGCCACTCCTCCCTTTGACTGTCCCTATCTCCCCCCCACTCTCCCTATCTTTCCTTTGAAGAATGAGTAAAAAAATAAGAAATTATAATATATAAATATTTTAAACAGTCAAGAATATTTTGAATTGTATGAATATTAATAATTTATTAATTTATTTTTGGACTCTTCTCTATGAAAATTAAATATCGTTACCTGTATTTTTTTTTATTTGTCTTAAGAAATTCATTTATTTTGAATTATACTATTTATACAGAGTAATATTTTCATAAATTGTTTCTCCTGGCTTTTACTGCTGCCATTTGTTCAAGGGCCTTTTTTAAATCCCACTTAGATGCTTATGTTTCAATAGCTAATAAGCTTTTAATGAATATAAAAAAAATCATTTAAATTAAACGTTCTTGCGTCTTAAGTGGGAGATAAAATTAACCTAATTTATCGCGCGGAGAATTTACCACTGCTCGAAGCCCTTAAAAAACTTAGTAAATTGGATTGTATCTGAGATTTGGCTCGTGATTCCGGCTTCTTTCCTTCTACTCTGTTCTTTTCACGATGGAGGGGTCATCCCATACAGGCCTTTAGGGGATCCACCTTCTGGTGTATCTCCTTCTCACATCAATATCATTAAAAAAAAGAAATTCACAGATGAATATTTTTCTTTCGTTAGACTTGTATTAAATGGTCGCCTTAGAGTGTAAACCTGCTAAATCCATTTTTTATCATATATGACATATTAATACCGTTCGAAAAAAAATAGATGCTCGATCGTCCAAGTAAAACTGCTACTTAAAATTAGGATCGTAAGTTGTAGAAAAAAAATATGTAAAATAATTTCTTTCCATAACAACAATATTAAATTTTGTTTGTTTTTTCTCTGCCCTGTAAAATTTCCTTGTTGTGAGTTGGCAGGTTTACACTCTAAGGCGACGAAATTCAGATTTTTTTTGTTTATCCTGTTTCGAAATATCTTAAAAATACCTGAAGGTATGACTGGATTGAAATATCTATGAAAGTTGTTGGAAAATTCGTTCTGATGGAAAAATGTTTGTATTCTGCTGAAAAAAAAACTAATCTTATCGACCTTGTCGTTTCACGGGAAAAGATCCCCAAATCATTAAAATTTTCACGAAGCACATTATATATCCTCCAATTTTGTTTTCTTATTGGTGAAATTGTGAATTTCTAATGGGTGTATTTGTTTTAGGGCTCGCTGGCGTGAAAACAGGACCATCTTTAACACACCGAACCCGCGACTGATGAACGTTTCGTTGCTGAGAGATAGTAAGTTGTTGCATAGTGCTGAGGGGCGCAGAGGTTCCCGGGGCTCCATGAGAGCACCCTCCCGCCAACCAAGCATGGCATCCCTGCGCCCCCAGTCCCCCACCCAAGGTAATTAAAAAAGAAAAACTAAATAAGAAAATTAAGGATGGCACTTTGCAAAGCACTCAATCCTGATGCGATCTGATGATTTCTTCTTATTCTATGATGGCGCGTGAAAACAACGCGAATTTCTTTTTTTCTCTCTTCTTCTTCTTTCCATATATCATACCTAAAAGTAGAGCGTGGTTGTCCTAAATGTGTACCCAATTCCCAAGCACCAATGTCCGCACCAAAATCAAATCAACTTCTAAAACATATACGAGATACCGATGTCCCATCGTCTCTTTCTTCCTCGCTCTCTGACAGGTGATGACTCCCACTAAATAACCACAACTCCTCCGATGTAACCCAGCTGGCGGCCAGCCGACGGCATCTTCGCGTCGTGGCAGCCGGGCGAGCAACGCGTCTCCATCCTCGAACCGGTCGAACAGGTCGCCGACCAAGCCGAAGGGGCCGGAGGCCTTGTCCGAGAGCGTGACCATCGAGGTTCCGCAGCACATGGACAAGGCGTAGGCAACCAGCTCCCTGCCCGAGGTGGTGGCATAAGCGTCCTCGTCTGCACCTCTTCATTTTGCGACCATTCAGTTATCGCATGCGTCCACATTAGTAGAGCCCCTCCGCCTTCGGAGGGAGCCAGTTTCAGCAAGCTAACTTTTTAAGGCGAGCCGCTGGTGCTACCCTGCACGTTCTAAAAAACGGGCATCCTTATTTCATATAAAAAATTCTAGGGACCATAACAAATCCTTTAAATGTTTAGCCTGCGCCGAGTTTAAAATCAAAAAAATGAAAGAGAAAAATAAAAATAAAAGGGATGTCCTTTGGGAGAACCGTGCTTTTTGATCCAAATAAGAGGGAGAATAAAAATAATTGGGCAACATCAATTAATTAAAAAAACACGCCACCCGGGTTTTCAACAACTATGATTTTGTTGAACTTTAGATTCATATTAACAATATTATAAGTAGAAAAAATAAACAGATATTTAAAACGCTTATTATTCCAATTTCTATTCTCTATTATTAATGAATTAGTAAATTTATTAAAAAAAAAAAAAAATAAGTATATATTAAATTACCATAAATCGCTTTTCATTTTTAGAGCTTCTCTTGCATGACTAGAAAAAAGAAAAAACTAGCAATTATACGAACAAACCCAGTGTGAAGGAATAGCAAGATTAGAATTCTAGCACCTTTTGACCTTATTCTCTTAGGGCCGGGTCGCCTTCAGGCCCTATCTCTCTCTCTCTCTATCTCTATACATTTATAAATATATATAAATAAATAAATATGTATATATATATTTATCTATATATATCTAATCTGTAACGGCGCACTAAGAAATGATGCTGATCGGTGGTGGTTTGGGGAAGGCCACCCCCGCTTAGCATCGCCCCTAGAAACAGGGGATGAGCTCCAATTATTAATATACAATTATAAAATATATTAAACAAATATATATATTATATATACTAATAAAATATAATATATTCTTTATACCTCCTATTCTCTGCTCAAAATCTACGCCAAGCTAACCTGTGAATATATTTATAAGTAATCTTGATATAAAAGTAATTATAATATTAGCATAAATAATAATTTTTTATTTTACATTCATAGAAGTGAAGTAGTAAATTTCACCTAACATATAATTATATATAAAAATGTTTACCACATTTTTCTAAGCTTCGAGACTTTAAAAAGACTTAAAAATTCTAAAAAACAATCACACAAACAAATCTATATGGGATGATCTCCGGCGTGTCCTTGGGGAAGGGGCACGACGGAGACCATTCAAAATAAAAAAAAAAACTAACACAAATTTTAATATAAAACTTTTTTTGATATTATATATATCTTTTCCTTATCTAAATAGCTATAATAATATTATTGTTTTTCTATGAAAAAAGTGTTTTTTTTCTACTGTATAGAATAGAAAAATTCTAAAAATAGAGAGAAAATAAACTTAAGAGGAGTATTAGGGATAGCAAATGTCCAAATAAAAAATGCAGAATTGTCATTTTTAGCAAATTTTCTTAAAAAATAAGCATACATTTTAAATATATTATTATACAAAGTTATCTTTCAACATAAATATATATAAATATATATATATAAACTGTGTATTGAATTTCTTACAGTTGACTTGTGTAATCACTTCATTTTCTTTTAATAAAATTACATTCTTGATGAAACTGGTCTCAATTTTTATTTATTTTTTTTTAATTACCCTATTTGAAAGAACGTTTTGATCGCCAATCTAGGTATTCATCGAATTCTTCTTCATCATCGGAATCAGTCGTCTCCTCTTCTTTTGTCAAAGATTCGTTTTCTAAAATATTTTTTACTACTTCTTTTTTACTTTTCATATCTAAAACTCTAAAATAAAAATAAAAAATATTTATTAGCAATTATAAAGTTCTTTTTTAATTTTTTTTGTCAATTATTTTTTTGAGCTGATATAGGGACCGTACGTTAAACATAAAGGCAGCACTTCTGCCGAAGGTAGGGAGGGCTCTCTTGTGTTTATTTATTCAAATAATTTGGGAGAAATATTCTATTATAGATCAGGTTTTTCACTTCAAATTGAACATTTTATTATTATTATTATTATTTAATTTGTAAAACTAGCTGCAAGGCCCGCCTTCGGAGGGCCTCTTGCTAGCCAAGGGGCTTCGTCCCCTGGACCCCCCGTCACTTGAACACTCCTCTCCTCCATTCCACCGACCCACTCCCCAACCCCGGAACTTCTCCCCCCTCCTGATCACCCTCCAACCCAGTAAACCCACCCCCTGGACTCCCCACCAATGGAGACCGCATCCCCTGGATCCCAAACCTCACCAATGGACCCCATCTCCCAACCCCACATAGGTATGTATATCTAGGCACAAATACCCCTTAGTAGCCCCCTGGACACCCACCCCCATGACTCCCCACCCTTGGGTCCCGTACCCCCTGGACCCAAACCCCACCCCTGGAGAAATACAAACATAGAAACATAGGTATATATAGAGCCACAAATGCCCTTTAGTAGTCCCCTGGATATAGGTGCAGACACAGAAAGAAATATCCTTTAGTACCTGCCAACCCCCACCTCCCACCCCCTGAGGGGACAGACATAGGTACTTAGGTACATACAGAGGCAGGCACAAATGCCCTTTAGTAGTATGTGATATTCAATTTGAAGTGGAAAAACCTCTATATATCATAGATAAAAAAGTGCACGGAGTCTAGGGTGCGTGAGCGAATCTCTTTGTCTTGGACGTTTAATAAATCATCCCCCAAAGCTTACATTTTCGTCGCCAGTTGGCGCTAAAGTCGTGACGCACGGTCCCTATTCTCTTTTGAATTAGGTTTAGTTTGTTTTTGTTTTTTTGTACAAACAAATTAACTCATTAATTCATTCATAATTTTTCTTTATTTTAGTCACATAAAACCGTTTCGACAGAGTTCTCTCATCAGAAGTTCTCTGGAATATCTCACTATTTAGAAGATATTCTATATATCAACGCTGGAAAGTAATCTTGCTATATCTCGAAAATGGAAATTTTCGGGAAGTCAAGAAAAGATTAAAAATTTTAATAATACTTAAACTAAAAGAAGTAAACGATATTTTTGGTATGAATGTAACTAAAAAAAATTTTTGCATGAATTGTGACTATCAGTGACGTTTCAACCAGGGGATGCTATCCAAAAAAAGAACCCATTTTTTAAATATTCGTTTTTTTTCTCAAAATTCATCGATAACAGCATCACAGAATTTTTCATTATTTTTCAAATTGAACATTCGATTTTTTCAATTGATATTAAAGACAGAACGGATAGGCAATCTTCACTTTGGCTACTTCTGATGTGCTGGAGGAAGGCTTAGTGAAAATTAATTGTATTACTTCAAATACTTTTGCCAAATAATCTTTCAAGATTATTTTTTATACAATTTAGGTATAGATTTTAAATGAAAGTCAGGCATCGAGTACATGTAAAGTAATTCACTTGTCAAGTTCTTAAAATCAAAGTATTTTAAATAAGATTGATTCATTCAAGGAGACTAAAAAAGAGTGTGTCTTCTACTAGAAAAATAAATTTTTAATTTATTTATAACGAGACTTTCATACATTAAATCCTGTGAATCAATTGTAATAAACTGATGAAGAGGGCAAAGCCCTCGAAACTATAGTCTTGTTATAAATAAATTAAAAATTTATAATTCCAGCAGAATACACACTCTTTTATTGTCTCCTTCAATTTATAAAAATTATGCTTCTCTCGACAAAAAGAAACTTTCAATTTAAGATTGATTCAAATAGGATATCTGGAAATTCTTTTAATTTGTTAATTTTAAATTAAAGCAAAGCGAAATAAAGCTAACGACATTCAAATATGACACGGTATGAAAATACTCTTGACATTTTTTTTGCAACGAAATTTTCTCTGGAGAGAGACGGACTGGTAGAAATTTTAATTGAATGTAATGGAAGGCAGCCCAGAGGTAGTGAGGAAAGAAAAAATTAACACATATAAATTAAAGTGTAATTTATTGGAATCCTTGCTCCTTTCCTTTCAAACCGACGTTTCGGAGGATTTTTCCCTCCTTCTTCAGGGTTTCAAAGGGTCAATGAATGAAACAAATAAAATGTTTCCTTCTTCTCTCCACAGTAGTTTTCAAAAACTTTCTTCATTTTTAACAAAGGCATAGAAAAAAAAATTGTTTTTCTATGCCTTTGTTAAAAATGAAGAAAGTTTTTGAAAACTACTGTGAGAGAAGAAGAAACATTTTATTTGTTTCATTCATTGACCCTTGAAACCCTGAAGGAGGAAAATCCTCCGAAACGTCGGTTTGAAGGAAAGGAGGAAGGATTCCAATAAATTACACCTTAATTTATATGTGTTAATTTTTTCTTTCCTCACTACCTCTGGGCTGCCTTCCATTACATTCAATTACTCTTGACATTTTGAAATTTTAGAGATGCGCCGCATCCACATCATCCATGGACCGCACGCCATTGGTGACTATCTACATATTTAATTGTGTATTTAAAAGTTGATATTTTAACAACTTTTTCTTTCATTTAGTGGGAAAAATTTAAACATTTTGAAAGTCTTATCTAAATAAAAATTCATTGTAGAAGTACGAGACACAAACCCCTAGACGCAGTTTTTTCTTCTGATAGTAATGATATATAAAATTGATATTCGTATTTTCGAGATATATCAAAATTGCTTTCTAGAGTCAATATAATATAGAATCTAAAAAGAAAGATTGTGATAATATTGTTGATTGTAGAAAGTGAGATAATCTAATGAAGTGATAATGATGAGAGAAGTCTGTAGAAACGCTTTTATGTGACTGAAATAAAGAAAAATTATGAATTAGTTAACAAGTTCATTTATATGTACAAAAAGAAAAACTGAACCTAATTCAAGGGAGAATATTAGCTCAAAAAGAAAATTGACAAATAATGTAATATATTATTATATTAATATCTGATCAATTCTTTTTATTAATTATATATTTTATTTCATTATTCGTGTCCATGATTAATAATTAAAGGAATCGTAGGGAGTTGGACAAGACTTTAAATTAAATTAAATGCTGTTTTGCAACTTCCTCAGAGAAAAACTAACCTGACATAACTAACCCTGAGAAAAACTAACCTAACATACCATTGTACTTTGTAAAAATGATCAATAAAAAGATGTCTAATGGCTTTGTTTCGCTATTTCAGCCACTGAGGAAGTTGCAAAACAGCAACGAAACGTATGGCATATTTAATCAAAACTTGTATTTAATTTAATTTAAAGTCTTGTCCAACTCCCTACGATTCCTTTAATTTATTAATTATATAGGGCAGGGATGGCGAACGAAACAAAGTGACCCAGTTATCTTTTAGGTAGGTATAACCAATAATGACTAGTTATGCTACTGTAAAAAAACATTTAGGCACCTTACAGATTAACCCTCGTTTCAAAATTATTCTTAAGGGGCGTCCATTAATTACGTGAGGCGTTTTGGGGGGGAGGGGGAGTGAAAAATTGCAAGAAAACTGAGTTAAATTAAGTAAAACATGTTTCTCTACTAAAATATGACTAAATCTTACACAATAATATTTATCGGGGTTATGCGTACGCCACAAAGTTCCTATTTAAGTATTTTATTGTTCGATTTTCTCACTGTGATTCTAGACTACGTTTTTAGTAGTCTTAAATACTAGACTTAAATAAAAATAATTAAGCAAATTATGTTTTTTAAATAAATCCAACGCAATCAAACACAAATTTACGTATTTACACTAGAAAAATTCCATGACATCTCACCAAGGGGGGGGGGGGGGGGGGGGCGAAAAATCGTCTCACGTAATTAAGGAACGCCCCCTTATAGAGGATTGAATTTTATTATTATTGATGTTATATATGTGTGTATTTAGGTATTTACATATTTGATTTTGTTAAATTTTAATATTATATGTATGTATTAATATATTTGATGAATAAATTTATATATGTACTATAAAAAAAGATCTTTATAATCTAAGAATTTCAAAAATCATCGTTCATTATTTAATGTTTAATGAAAGGTTTGTGCGTTCGGCAGGGTTGCAAGAAAGCACTTCTCACATTAGCAAACTGGACACTAAATTATCAAGAAAGAATTTAAATTTTAAGGTCAAAATCCAGATTTAAGTAGAAAGTTCTTTGCTGAATATACCCAGGGACGGATTTCCCACTAGGCACACTAGGCCAGTGCCTAGAGGCGGCACGGCCTGACGGTATAATTACAAAATTTTATAATAAAGAAATTATAAAAAATAATTTTTTTTATTCATTTTTATGTAATTTTATTCCTATTTTAAAAGTAAGAAAAAAAAGACTCGTTATTTAAATTGTGCAGTAAAAATTAGTGCTTAATTTTGTTTATATATTTTTTTTATTTCAAAAAATATTAAAACTATTTTGATAAAAAAAAATATGCAAAAACACCAATTTTTTCCTTGCCGATTATTTAGATTTTAATTTTCTTTATTTTCTTTGAAAGACGGACTGTTAAGCGAAATAAAAGTGGGTTATAATGAAAGCCAGCCCATAAATTATTTACTTTTATTCAATTTCCGACGTTCTGGAGACTTTTTTCTCTCCTTCTTCAGGGTATTGAATAGTTATTGATGGGTGAGCATAACTCGGTTCCCATTTGTCTCTCTTGTAAATTACAAGTTGTAATATTGTTTCTATCACTGAAAGGAGAGACAAATGGGAACCGAGTTATACTCACCCATCAATAACTATTCAATACCCTGAAGAAGGAGAGGAAAAAGTCTCCGAAACTTCGGAAATTGAATAAAAGTAACGGTGATCAAATAAAAGTTAAAGACTTAATAAGAGGAGTTCGCAATGGTTAAAAGTAGGAGGAAACCAATGTAAGGAAACATAATAAAGACTTCCCAAAGTAGAAAACATTGATACGTTAGTTTATTTTTGTTAATTTTTCTTTTTATTCAAGTATTTCAATAATAATGTATTTTTTAGTTTGTAAAAGAATAGACCTTTTCAAATGTAATTAAAATTAAAAAAGTAACTCTCGGTGTTTTTATGAACACCCGTTTATGGACTCGTTATATTTAGTTTTTTTTATTTAAATAATGACTTTGGCACAGATGTGACATGTTTCAAGGGGGCGGCAGTCAGAATAGTGCCTAGGGGCGAAATATTTATAAATCCGTCTCTGAATATACCTACTTTCTAATTTTCTAAAATCGCATAGAAGGTGTTCATTTTCCATTTTGAAAAAACTCGAAATTGTCATTGGTTGAGAAAAAAAATATGGTAAGTCTAATAATATTTTAATATATCAAATAGCCTTTAGCTTGTATTCAATTTTTATTGCTATATTAGTATTAAGCCCCACAAAATTATATAAATTTGACTGTTTTTATAAAGATTCAAAAATGTAAATTATTATTGTAATCATTTCATTTTATTCGCTATTTAAAAATGAAGGGTATTTTAAATAAATTAAAAAAAAAAAAGTATATGTGTGAATAAATTGTTTAAATTTTTCATATTAAATTAAAAATAATTAAATCAC
The DNA here is from genome assembly GCA_024734495.1 of Forficula auricularia. NCBI lineage: Eukaryota > Metazoa > Arthropoda > Insecta > Dermaptera > Forficulidae > Forficula > Forficula auricularia. Next base: position 10,541,982 of record JALMQS010000120.1, read on the forward strand.
AAATAAGAGTTAAATTAGGCAGTGACTTTTATCAGGCAGGCTGATGAAACCATGGTCTAAGAACTAGTAGTGAAAATAGATATAAAGATAGAGTAAATAAATATTATATTTAATATTCATTTACTATGAGTTAAGGATTCTTGGTCACTTGTTTCACATTAAAATTAAAAGATGTAAAAAATGTAAAAATCTTTAATTTTTTTAATTTTAATGTGAAACAAGTGACCAAGAATCCTTAACTCATAGTAAATGAATATTAAATATAATATTTATTTACTCTTATCTTTATTAAAGATGTTTCACCTTGCACCAACACCACAATCTCTACTAATTAAAATAGAGTACTTGGAGGCACCGAGCGATGCACGGTAACCCCTGACCCCCCCAACCCCACACCTCGCCACCACCACAGCACCCTTACTCCGCCCCACCCCACCCCAACTGCTCTTCCCACCTCCGGATCCCCCACAACTGCACCCCACCTCCTGCCCCACCCCTTACCCAGTTTTTGCACTTCTATCTTTCTAGTGCTCCACATATTATGTGTATATTTGTTTACTCGTACATCAATTTGACCACATTCGTTCATATTGATAAACATTATAAAAAATAAATAGGAAAATTATTAATTATTTATTATTATTAATTGCCCGGAGAAAGGAGAATTGAATATTTAATTTTAATTAGAAGAGTGGGGGGGGGCCAAAGAATAATTATTAATATATTTAATGTTTCTGGATTTAAAATTAATTGTTGTCTTTCTTTCAGCTTATTCAATTATACATATTTCAAATTTGCCTACCCGCAATTTATTCAATGAATTCTATTTATTAAATACATAGCTATATATAATATATTCAATTATTTCGACACTTATAATAAAGTCTAATTCAAAAATATTCATTTTAGTAAAAGTAAAAAGCAAAGAATTTCAAAATAGTTCTATAGTCTAGTGGTAAAGTGAGTGCCTCTGATGCAAGAGGTCTCAAGTTCTAATCTGGCATCCGGCGAGTCATTTTTTTTATTGAGATTTTCATCTATCAATAATTACTTTAATTAAGAAAAAATCAATTAAGATGAATTTTGATGAGGTCCAGACCTAGCCAGATCTTTTTTTCATCCTCAAAACTTGTTAATAGATTTTGTTTCATCAAAATCGGTAGGGCCGTTTTCGAAATAGAACCAAGATACAAATATATAGATAAACAAATATATATATAAATAAATATATATATAAATAAATATACAATTTTTGATCGTTTAATAAGAGTAGATATAGATAAAAGTTGAAATAGCTAGTAGCTAAAACTAGAAATGTTAAGCTTTATGAAGAAATAAATTATAAAATAAATAATTCAGAATTAAATTTCTATTTTATTATTTTGGGATGAGTTTTCAAATTGATAATTTTTTTTTCCTTCCCTGGCCTCGCTAATAAGAAAGCATTTGGCCAACACCATAGTTGTATAATATTATTTTTAGCCTATAATAAGGACCAATATAACACAGGAGATACGAATAGATACACAGAGCGCCCGCAAAACGAAGTGATAGGAGCCCCGACGGCACACGCGATAAGGGCCACAAAGAATCCCTGTTTTGATACTAAGAAGCATCAAAACTGAGGCCTGAGATGAGAAAAGTCTCTAAGGATCATTGTCGATGACTATAAATAAGTAGTGTCCGACCGAACCTTCGGCTTCGGCCAAAATGGGCAAGCGCCGAAAACTGTGCATTTAATTGACCAAAGTTTATTAAGAAAGAGAGTGTTTATTTGTTAGTCTAGTTTCGCACTAGTCGAGAAAAACTAAGACTGATTGTGATTGTTAAATTACTTTTTATCAAGTAAATAAACGTTATAATTCACAAAGAGAAAGAATTTAATCTTTAAGACAAATTCTTTCTCTTTTAAAATACATTGGTTAATCTGAACCTGAGCTGATTTTTTGCAAAACATTCCAACTATTTTCAAAAAAAGATGCTCAAATCTTTAGTTATAATTCACATTATTTCGAAATGTTATTATTTTTGACAAGTTGCAAGCTAATTTTAATCATCTTTACAAGTTGTTTATATACAGTCAACATAAACCTTTAATTTAAAAGTTTTTTAAATCATTATCTTATTCACTTTTAGCCAATCTTGAACTGAATTTCTTAAGCTTTTTAAGCCTTAGGTTTCAGGCGAAGTTTGTGGCGATAGACGATTAATAGGCTTCGGCCAGAAATCGACCTTCGGTCGGACACTATAAATAAGTTAGAAAATGATTTTAAGGAATTCGTATGTAATGATTATATGAAATGAAGTAAAATGTCAAGTATTATTCCAAAACAATACAATACACCCTTGATCAAAAAGTTTCAGGAATTTATTCAGAAAATACAAAATACAAATTTATTAATCAAAATCGATATTGTCTCCTTCAAAGTACTTCTCATCGACTGCAGTGCCCAGCGCTTGATCCAATCCTCAAAACATTTTTTATATTCGGTTTTTGGTTTGACCATCATAGTTATCTTCGATTTTTTCATTATCTCCACTTGGCTGCTAAAACGCGATCCCAGGATCGATTTTTTGAGTCGACTGAACAGGAAGAAATCGCTGGGAGCCAAATCAGTCGAATTCGGTGGCTTTTGGATGGTATTCGTTTCGTTCTTGGTCAAAAAGTTGCGGACAACGATGGCATTGTTCGACCGCGCGTTACGTGGTTCCCACAAATCCGGTCTTTTTTGGCGTCTCAAACCCAAATCATTAAACAAAATGTCTTGAACGAATTCATATGCGATGTTTAAGTTCCCTGCCATCTCTCCAATGGTGGTACAGTTTTCGGTCATCATTTCTTTGATTTTATCAACGTTTTCGTTGCTTTTCGATGTCGACTGAGTTCGTCATTCTCGACAGACTCACGAAAACTTGGGCCACACATAAAAGTTTGTTTTCAATAGGGTAACAATTCTACAATATTTTCGCACCGTTTTTAACCGACTTCAAAAAAGGAGGAGATTCTCTATTCGACTGAATTTTACTTTATCCAATGCAAAGCATGGGTAAAGTATTGTAATCGCTCTCGGGGCAAGCGTGGCTTCAAAGGGTCCTCAGGTAAAGACTACGGAACCCATGGATTCAATTAAAGTCACAAATTGTAGTATTCATATAGGTTGAATTTTAACACGTGACGGTTTTGTCAAAAATTACATGGGGTCTCGTCGAGAGGCCAAAAAGGGCGATTTTTTCATTTAGTGCGTGCGTATGGATGGATGTATGGATGGATGTATGTATGTATGGATGGATGTTATCGCTTTTTTGGCCCACGATTTTTTCCACACCGTTGCACCGATTGAAATGAAATTGGAAACCTACCATTAGTTTAACAAAATGAAGCGCTGATTAGTTTTTGGTACATATCGGCCCACAAACATTAGTACTTTATTTCGGTACTTTTTTATTTTTTCTAAATATTTTGAAAATGACTTAACCAATTTTGATGAAATTTAATATCCTAATTAAGTACCTTGGGGACCACAAAAAAGGTTAAATAAAGTTTTTAGTAAAATTATATTTTAAAGTACTTTACTCTAAAGTAAGATAGTACTTTTAAAAAAAATTTTAAATTTATTCATTTGATCGTTTTAATATAGCTCATTTAACCTAACTTAAGTAAGAATGGATAGGCTTCTCTCTGTGAAATGCTAAAAATTTGGGAGGAATTTTTATGAGTAACCATAGCAACTGCGTTGTTTTCTTATCCGTTACCTTTGCTGAAGACAGAGAAATCGATTTTAAACCAAAAATAGCGATTGATTCTCATCTAGTACTTGAGGAATAATCATTCTATATTGGATTTTTGACGTTTCGGTTTTTATTAGTAACCATTGCTGAAGACATAGAGAAATCGATTTTAAACCAAAAATAGCGATTGATTCTCATCTAGTTCTTGAGGAATAATCATTCTATATTGGATTTTTGACGTTTCGGTTTTTATTAGTAACCATTGTTGAAGACATAGAGAAATCGACTTTAAACCAAAAATAGCGATTGATTCTCATCTAGTACTTGAGGAATAATCATTCTATATTGGATTTTTGACGTTTCGGTTTTTATTAGTAACCATTGCTGAAGACATAGAGAAATCGACTTTAAACCAAAAATAGCGATTGATTCTCATCTAGTACTTGAGGAATAATCATTCTATATTGGATTTTTGACGTTTCGGTTTTTATTAGTAACCATTGCTGAAGACATAGAGAAATCGATTTTAAACCAAAAATAGCGATTGATTCTCATCTAGTTCTTGAGGAATAATCATTCTATATTGGATTTTTGACGTTTCGGTTTTTATTAGTAACCATTGTTGAAGACATAGAGAAATCGACTTTAAACCAAAAATAGCGATTGATTCTCATCTAGTACTTGAGGAATAATCATTCTATATTGGATTTTTGACGTTTCGGTTTTTATTAGTAACCATTGCTGAAGACATAGAGAAATCGACTTTAAACCAAAAATAGCGATTGATTCTCATCTAGTACTTGAGGAATAATCATTCTATATTGGATTTTTGACGTTTCGGTTTTTATTAGTAACCATTGCTGAAGACATGGAGGAATCGACTTAAAATAAAAAATAGCGATTGATTCTCATCTAATACTTGAGAAATATCCATTCTATATTGGATTTTTGACGTTTCGGTTTTTATTAGTAACCATTCCTGAAGACATAGAGAAATCAACTTTAAACCAAAAATAGCGATTGATTCTCATCTGGTACTTGAGGAATAATCATTCTATATTGGATTTTTGACGTTTCGGTTTTTATTGGTAACCATTGCTGAAGACATAGAGGAATCGACTTAAAATCAAAAATAGCGATTGATTCTCATCTAATACTTGAGGAATAACAATTCTACATTAGGTTTTTGACGTTTCGATTATTATTGGTAACCATTGCTGAAGACATGGAGGAATCGACTTAAAATCAAAAATAACGATCGATTCTTATCTAATACTAGAGGAATAACCTTGTTGAATTCCATTTTTGATGTTTTGACTATTAATGGAAACCTCTACTGAAAATGTAGAAGAATCGACTTAAAATCAAAAAGACTAAATTCTTTTTGGCAAACAACTCAAACTTGAGTTGTTTACCAAAAGAATTTAGTCTTTTGATTTTAAGTCGATTCTTCCACGTTTTTCAATAGAGGTTGCCATTAATGGTCAAAACATCAAAAATGGAATGCAATAAGGTTATTCCTCTAGTATTAGATGAGAATCGATCGTTATTTTTGATTTTAAGTCGATTCCTCCATGTCTTCAGCAATGGTTACCAATAATAATCGAAACGTCAAAAACCTAATGTATAATTGTTATTCCTCAAGTATTAGATGAGAATTATTTTTGAATTAATGTCAATATGAACTACAAATTGCAAGTGATATCTGATTAATAATAAAGGAACAAACATATTAATATTTCAAATGAATTTGGATAAAGTTTAGCAACGATCCGTTGCAGTTTATTTTTTTTTGTGCCTATGTTACCTCATATCTCGCCAATTGTGAACCGATTTTGAAAAAAAAATTTGCATTGGGTTCAGTCTACCTTCCGATTGGTCCCATTTTTTTCATAGGTATTAGACCTTTTTTGTTAGGTTTGTTTAGGCCTAACTTCTTTGTTTATGAACCGATTTCGATGATTCTTTTTTTATTCGAAGGGATAGTTAGATAGATAGAAAGAGATAGATACCTTAGGGATGGTGTCATATTAATTTGGTCAAGTTCTGATGATATGATCACTTTTAATAACATAATTAAAGAGAGAAAAATAAAAATAATTTTTAAAGAAAAAAATAAAACCGACTTCAAAAAATTAAATGCAACAAATAAAAATACACTAAAAGGTATAAAATAATTATTATCTTATTTAGTTACAACTAAACGAAGAAATATTAACATGAAATTACTTTTTGAAGTCGGTGTCAAACATATACCTTTTATGAATCGCACTCGACGGATCTTACTTAGTACGTTTGGACGTTTGTTTGGTACCGACTTCAAAAAGTAATATTTCGTAGTTTAGTTGTAACTAAATAAGATAATAATTATTTTATACCTTTTAGTGTATTTTATTTGTTGTATTTAATTTTTTGAAGTCGGTTTTAGTTTTTCTTAAAAATTATTTTTTTAACTCAAAATTTAATACAAACTCGTTGATGCAAACACGATTTCATTTTTAAAATCATAAAAATCGGAAACGGCTCTGATAGTCCATACCGAAAACCGAGTATAAAAAATGTTTCGAGGATTGGATCAAGCGCTGGCATAAGTGCCCTGCAGTCGATGGGGAGTACTTTGAATGGGATAATATCGATTTTGATGAATAAATTTGTATTTTTGATATTCTGATAAATTTCTGAAACTTTTTGATCAAGGTATACGCCTTATTAATATTTTGGAAATGTCCGATTTAACATTTGTATAATGGAGAAGAATTGTCATTCATGTTGGTAGCATAATTTTTTTATTAGTAATATTAGCGTAGAATTTGTCAATTTTGTTCTTTTATCTATTACAACTTAAATAGATGTGATCAATATCTCCAATATTTTCACCACCGCACACAAAAAACGGGATATCCCTGACACCCAGTCTATGTAGATGAGCCGGTTTGGGAGCATGACCTCTACAAAGGCGAAACATTAGCGTGGATAGATTTTTAAAATAATGATTGAATACAAACCAGGGTGTATGGGGAATTATGGGGATGATTTTAAAGAGATGACCTTCTTTGAACTTGGTGCTTTCTGTTCATTGTTGCCATTTTATTAAAAAAAATTTCACAAGAGAAACAAAGAGGTTGTCCTCTGCTTGATGCAAATAAACATATGTGTATGTTTATTTGCATCCAAGCAGAGGACAACCTCTTTGTTTCTCAATCCAACTCCAGTGCCGTCTTTACAAGGTATGAGGCCCTAGGCCCAAGTATCGACAGGGCCCCCAATAAATGTAGAATAAATTAAACCTTTCGAATATCAAAACCTTAAGTCTTATAGCGTAACACTATAGTTGTAAGTCGCTTTTATAGAAGCTTAGATCATAATCACTTAATTATGCACATAAGCAACTATTTCAAATTTATAAAAAATGATCATCGAAATGCCATGTTAAATCCTCGATTGAATTATCTTTCGATTATGTTTATAGAATCGGACATTTTAAATAATATAAGTTTTGAAGACATAATTTCTGATTTCGCTCACAAAAAATCAAGAAAAAAATTGTAATGTTACATTTCCATATTACATAATAAATATTATATTATAAATTAAATGACTAACGTAATTAATTACTTTATTTTTATTACTATGGGGGTTTTAAAGCTTACGATTTGTTATTCAACGTTCTTTCTAAAGGATGATTGTAAATGATTTTTTGCGATTGGGGGCCCCCAACATGCCTGGGGCCCTAGGCCCGGGCCTATTAGGACTTTGCGTAAAGACGGCACAACTCTGCTACTCTCGGCAAAACAAAAACTTTTCAATTAAAAAAAATTTCCCATCCACCCTGGCTAGATAGTTGGTCTGCTTGTTCGTTACCACTTATCCCTGCGTGCCCCGGAATCCAAGTAAAAGAGATATTTTTATTGTCATTTTGAAAATTAGATTAATAATATTTTAGAATAATTGGAGATGGATTTGTAATTTTAAGGAACCCTTCATAGTTTCCATTACACAAGAATCTGTGCATATTCAAAATTGTCTTTCTGGAGTGGTTTGAATATACTTTAGGGCCTATAAAAATGGCCAAAGCTTCAATTGTTTAAATTGTATTTTAAAAAAGGATAATAAATTATTAGTAAAATTAATATTTTCCAATTGATAAATTAGAAAATCAACTTACTTAGTCCAATTTTTAATTTGTTCCTCTATCTCATCGATATCTCTTTCAGCAGTAGCCATGTCTTGATCTTCAGAAATAATTTGAGCTGAAACTGTAGTTTCTTCGCGAATCTCTCTTTGAAATTTTTCCCATTCCTCTTCAATTGGATCTTTATAATCTATATTTCTTGCCTGTAAATTAATTATTTTTATGTTTTATTAATTAATTATCATTATACTTTATATATATTAATATATTAAATATATATGTATATACCAGGTGAGTTTTTTATTTTGAGACAGTCTTATAACTCAAAAACAGTGCATTATATGAAAAAAAGTTTCAAATAAAAGTTTATTTATATGGAGGGGGAAACTAAACTACGCTATTGTTTGTTTACCAAGAACAAGCTTTCAAGGGTATTTCAAGGTCAAGTTCTATTTTTTAAATGGAAACCTATATGTTCCGATACATATTCTGAATCTACAAAAAAAACTGAACAACTTTCATAAGAACTATTTTTTATTCGATATCAAATAAACAAAATATTAAATCAATTAGATCTCAGAAAAAAACCCTAATAATTATTTTTAACAATTATTCAACTTAATTTTTAAATAATAATGATTAAATAATTAATTATTAAATAAATAAATATTAAATCGAAAAGTCAAAACAATGAAAGTAAGTGTTTATAATGATCTTAAAACTTCATTATACACAGATTTAAGAGATTATTTTCTACTTAATAATAGAACTAGTTAAAATTCTTGAGTTAAAAAAAGTTTATTTCTCGAGTCAATCCAGTAGATAGTTATAATGTATTATCATAATAAAAATGGATCATTTTTTGTTGAAGACAGAATTAAAATGGTCTTAATTTATGGTGAATGTGAAAGAAGCGTGGGGCTGCAATTGAAATGGATGCCAAGCATTTTCCTGACAGGGATACTCCCTCAAAAGCTTCATTTTATTGTGTTGTAAATCTATTAAAAAAAAATCAGGAAATGTAAAGTCTACGAAGAAACTTAAAAGGCCAAAATAACGAAATTGGAACTGGAATTCATCCAGAAAACTTGCGATAACACTCTGGAATATCACAGAACAGTGTCGGAAAATTATTAAATTATTGATTATTATTAAATTATTTATTTAATAATTAAATATTTGATAATTAAGTTGAATGATTGTTAAAAACAATTATTAGGGTTTTTTTCTGAGATCTAATTGATTTAATATTTTGTTTAATTGATATCGAATAAAAAAATAGTTCTTATGAAAGTTGTTCAGTTTTTTGTAGATTCAGAATATGTACAGAAACATATAGGTTGCTATTTAAAAAACAGAACTTGACCTTGAAAGACCCTTGAAAGCTTGTTCTAGGTAAACAAACAATAGCGTAGTTTAGTTTCCTCCTCCATATAAATAAACTTTTATTTGAAACTTTTTTTCATATAATGCACTGTTTTTGAGTTATAAGACTGTCTCAAGATAAAAAAACTCACCCGGTATACTTATATATTGTTTATTAGCTTCAAGGCTGTATCTAAGATTTGCCACGGGTATCGCATAAAATGATTTGTTTTTCTAATTAAGAAAAAAATTGTCCAAAACAAATAAATAGCATCGCATCGAGAATGTGATAGGGCGAGTTATATAGATTTAGATAAGTTATTATTTAGAGAGACATTAAATAGAAAAAACATTTTATTTGTTAAATTAGTTATTTTCAAATTTCAAAGGCATAAAAATAATTCAGGAAATAAATATTCATAAGGAAACCCGGAACAAAAATTGTCTCAGAAATACTAGTAGTATCCTATAAAGGTTTATTTCAAAATTATTGATAATTAAATACGTATGAACCCCGGATTCATTCTTGTTACCTTTGCATCCAAATGAGGGTCATCAAAAAATCCCTCTGGTAGTGGATCATCTCTAGTGTTGTTAGAATTATTATTATTATTACTAGGAGGAATATCAACATCCATTTTTGTTTCTACATTCTCTTCGGGATTAGTTATTTGTACAGGTTCTTCCTCCTTAATGGAAGTGGTAGTTACGGTTTCATTTCCATCAAAAAAGTCGGAAGGAAGTTGATTAGGTTCTTCGCTGATATTAGAGTTTAAAGGAAGATCGGGTCCTTCCGGTTTAAGTGGATTTTTTAAAATACCTAAAAATCAAGACAAGATATTATTATAAAATAAAATATTTCATAGACCAGTGGTTCTCATTCGGTGGAATGCGAGAGATCTCTGGCTGTACAGACAGGAGTGTTTGGGTGTCATTTATTTGAGACTTAATTTTTAAAGAGTTAGGTGTCGGTTAAGGTAGTTGTTTCACCATATGGATTTTCTTAAGATTTTTTTGAAATTTAGACAGATTATTATTTGAATACTTCTTCATCGATTGGTGGCAAAACGAAATTTATGAACAATACAGTTCCGGAGATATTAAATTCCAAAGATAGAGTTTTTCAGACTCTTATACATGCACTATTCGGGATATAGGAAAGTTTATATACATATATAATTATAATTAAGAAACTCTTCTTACCATTGTTATAAAAAACTAAACCAACATTAAACAATAACTAATACATTTTTTATGAAAATTTTAATTCATAGTTACCACACAGTTTCTGAGATAATAATGAATAAATAATGAAAAATAAGCGGGAAACAACGCATTTAACCTAAAAAGTGGGTTAACTTTAGTACTTTTTTGTTTTTTCGCTTCACCTCATTGTCGCAACAGCTTTCAATGGCATTATTAAGAACTTTTTTTGTTTTGTAAATCTTCCCTTATAACGTATGTCATCTAACATTTCTATGATAAAATTATTTTATACAAGCTTCGAAGAAGCGTTGCCAGATTTTGTCAAACGAGCACGGGATTGGCTAGTAGTGGTACATAAACAGAAAAAAAGTTTTGGGCTTATGAATTATGAATTCTTATTGTCTGTTCTATATACTCTAGCGAAACATCTACCTTAAGGTGAAACATTTTTAAATAATAAGAGTAAGTAAAATTTGCAATGCTGAAATATTTTTTGTGAAACCTACCTTGAAAATTTTACTTACTCTTATTATTTGAGACTTGTTTCGAAAGGCTTGCCTTTATTTACATTTAATTTCGAATTCAATTCTGACTAAAACATTATTGAGTTTTCATGTAGGATATTTATATTAGACTGAAGATGAAGGCAGCATTCATTATGCGATGGGGTATGTTATTTCCATTCTGAAGTAATAGTCCAAGAAATTTACTAGCTCTTAGTCTATAGCAGGGGTGGCCAAGACGCAGACCGCAAGGCCTCTGGAATTCGCCCGCAAAGCTAACAAGAACAATGACAAATTATAATGATTAATTGGGAACTGATTTGAATATAAAAAAATTATAATTTTTATTATCTTTTAGTTGATATACCTATATTTAAAATAATGTTCCCAAATACTGACTAAAATAATTACACAAAATTTAGATGTTTCTAGCAAATGAAAGTATGCAAGTGTGATTATAAATAGAGAGTGTGCACTTATCACTAGAACACTGGTAAATTGTGAAATTACATATATAAATATTTGAGGATACTAAGATATTTATTAATATGTATTTTTTTCGCCGAGTATAAGCCTCGTCGGCAGGTGTAAACCTGCTAATTCACAACAAGGAAATTTTACAGAGCAGAGAAAAAACAAACAAAATTTAATATTGTTGTTATGGAAAGAAACTATTTTTCACATTTTTTTCTACAACTTACGATCGTAATTTTAAGTAACAGTTTTACTTGTACGATGCTGCATCTCTTTTTCTTTCGAACGCTATTAATATGTCATATATCGTCGTCTTAGAATGTAAACCTGCTAATCCATTTTTTATCATAAATGACATATTAATACCATTCGAAAGAAAAGAGATGCAGCATCGTACAAGTTAATGACCGCTACTTACGATAGTAAGTTGTACGAAAAAATGTGAAAAAATAGTTTCTTTCCATAAGATTGCACTATTAAATTTTGTTTGTTTTTCTCTGCCCGCAATAAACTTCCGCGTTAGCTGAAGAGTTAGCGGAGTTTACACCTCAAGGCGACGATATATAAATATTTGAGTACTAAGATATTAATTAATATGTATTTATAAAATTTCCTTCTTTAAATATTTTAAAAATTTAATAAATTCATGATAGCTATTTAGAGAGATCTCGATCTGAATATTTGCCAAAATTTTAACAATTAAATTACGTGAGGTTACATATAAGGGTATTAAACAAACTTTTTGGTGGAAATTCTGTAGTTTGGAAATTCTGAAGTACACCAAAAAAGTCATCATTATGTAAGTAAAGCCCGCTGCACACGAGGCTTTTTCCTCTACCTGTTTTTGGGATGGGAGCTCTCTGTTTGCAATTTGGAGGCCTGTGGGGTCGAAATGACGTCACTGCTGGCTGTCTTTCTGGCTAGCTTGCTTGATTTAAAAGATAAGACATGTTCTATTTCCCGGCTTGGTCCTGGGAAGCCATCTGCTAGCAGCAAGCAGACAAAAAATTATTAAAACAAGCCTCGTGTGCAGCGGCTTTAACTTCTAGAAACTTCTATATTTGTGAGTACCTAAAGTCATTATAAGGTATATAGAAAAAAAAAACGTTAGTACATTCTAAAAAAAGATAGTCGCCCTCAGATACACTTTCAACAAAAAAGTCGCCCCCAAAATCTAAAAATGTGGCCACCCTTGGTCTATATGTAATCATGACAATTTATAGTTTAAAAAATTATATGGGGATATGTGTTTTAACACGAATACATTTCAAGAATCGGACCTCCCCATTATTATAAGAATATGTTTATTTGCATAAAATGGAGGTCACTCTCATTGATTTCCTCTTAGAAATACTAAAATCTTTGATATTCGGCCTTTAAATTCTTCTTAATATAAAGTTGATAGTGTGGCTGAATCAGTGCCTCTAGTGTGTTGAAATTTTGCAAAATATAATCGCTTTTTTTTTTCAAAAAACTCACTTGATTTTATTAGTAAAAGATACTTTTGTTGTTGGTAATTAGATTAGAGAATTTTGTTTTAAATAGCATTCATAAATGTTGACCGCTGTAATAGATTTTTTTGAAATAAATTCTTGAATATATTTTATTAAGTACAAAATGAATAAATACCGTTATTTAAAAACAATCACAAATCATTTAAAAATTTTAAAAACATTTAAAACATGTAGTAATAACAACAAAACGTTTTAAAGGAAATTCTCCCCTTTTGAATGAAAAATATGGAAAAATTATAATTCCCATTAAAACAACTATCCAGCCAAATTACGATTTTAAAAAGATTTTATTGCTAGAATACCTTTATTGGTACTCCAATATTACTACCCTAAGTTTTCCTCCAAATCTGTGTTGTGGAAATTTTTCTACGTGACTCAAAATGAGAAAATTTCAGAGTTTTTCAGTTTTTCTTGAATAGCTTCTGAAACGGCTTATCAAATCAAAAAGATATCTATTAGATAAATTAATGCTCTTTAAATTACGCGTAAAATGATAACGATATCATCTATTTAAGTTAAGTAGAACCAGTACTAGCGTCTGTCAAAAAACAGCCCCCGTTATCACTTTTGAATATCCCTAAAACTCACACTTTTTTGTCCGGAAAATGTAGGATATCTATAAATCTAAGAGTTTTATCAAAAAAGTGGTCCAAGTAAACGTTCAAGTAAATAAAACTTCCTAGAGAATGAGATAAAAATCAAGTTTCTAGGATGAGGGGTTTTCATTTTATGAAGGAAAAACTGCGATTTTTTGCAAAAAACTGCAAATTTCAACCTCATTGCGGCACGGGTTACCTGTTTAAATTGTAGCAAATTTAATCTAGTTTAAAAATGTATAGAGTCGTCTTTGTCGAAAACGTGCTCCTTCATGGTCAAAATGGGACGAAATCGAAAAAAGTACAAGTTTTAGGGATGTTCAAAAGTTATCACGGGGGCTTTTTTTGACAGGCGCTAGTACTGGTTCTACTTAACCTAAATAGATGAAATCGTTGTCAATTTACGCGTAATTTAAAGAGCTTTAATTTATCTAATAGATATCTTTTTGATTTGATAAGCCGTTTCTAAAGTTATTCAAGAAGAACTGAAAAAACTCTGAAATTTTCTCATTTTGAGGCACGTAGAAAAATTTCCACAACATAGATTTGGGGGAGTACCAATAAAGGTATTCCAGCAATAAAATCTTTACCGGGAATTATTTCCTGTTTATGCAATTTTTTCACGTAATTTGCCTGGATTACATTGTTCATTGAAAAGAGAGAATTTCCCCCGAAACGTTAGTGTTATTAATAAACACGTTTTGTGAGTTTTTAAATCTATATGTAATAATAACCAGTAGAGATTGTGGTGTTGGTGCAAGGTGAAACATCTTTAATAAAGATAAGAGTAAATAAATATTTTATTTAATATGGATTTACTTACAGTATCCTTAACTCATAGTAAATCCATATTAAATAAAATATTTATTTACTCTTATTTCTATATGTAATAGAATATTTAAACGATAAAAAGTTAAATAAAATTAAACGTTCTATGCATACATACTTTTAAGTATTTTAGGAGGTGTCGGTTCTGTTGATTCCTCTTTATCTACAGGTGATGCGGGTCGTTTTCTAGAATTATTTATTTCAGGAGGCGGATGAGGCTTTGTAAAAACATGGTTATCTTTTGCTTCAATTTTTTTACGTTTCAGAGCTGTTATTTTATCTTTATGCATCCGACTGCTAATGTGTCCAGACCATAATGCCTCGGTTTTAACAGGACAGTCGCACACAATACAAGTAAGCTGTCCATTTTCCAAATATGTGTGAAAGAGTTAAGGAATATTATAATTTAACAAAAATTATTATTTATTATTTATTTATCATAGGTCAATAAAAAATTATTATGGTCCACCTCAATTAAGTTAGAAAATAGAAAGATGGTGCTTAAGAGGTATGTATGGATATGAAATATAGAAAATTGGAGAGCCCAAGATGGGGCCTTTTGAAATGTCTTGCTATAGTCCAGTCAAATTGTCTTTTTATCAGGAAAGTTTTGCGGTAGTTCTGATTTTTTGTATATATATAGTATGTTATTTGGGGCGCTGAATCCAAATCCTAGGTCTCCCACCAAAATTTCGTGACGCAACATTGTAGAAAATGCAAAAAGGTGAAAATTTCCATTTTTTGGCGTTTTTTCGCTTATAAATCGAAAACTATCAACTTTTCGTAAATAACATTCCTATTCAAAATGAAAGTTCATAAAATTTCTTACAAATTTCATCATTTAGATTTTTTTCTCTGACCAACCGTTCGGGCTCAAGCGCAAAATCGAAGTTTTCGATCTCGCGGTTTTTGGGGTGATCGGGGGGGGGGGGGGGGGGGGATGTCGAAAACTTGGATTTCGCGCTTGAGCCCGAATGGTTAGTCGAAGAAAATAACCTAAATAATGAAATTTGTAGGAAATTTTATGATCTTTCATTTTGAATAGGAAGGTTATTTACGAAAAGTTGATAGTTTTCGAGTTATAAGCGAAAAACCGTCAAAAAATGGAAATTTTGCACTTTTTTTTGCATTTTCTACAATGTTGCATCTCGAAATTTTGGTGGAGACCTCAGATTTGGATTCAGCGCCCCAAAAAACATATATATGCAAAAATTCAGAACTACCCTAAAACTTTCTCCATAGAGGCCCAATTGAGCACAATTTGACTGGACTACTATAGGAGAATATGGATTAAATGGGTGTATAGAATTACAAAAGAAAAAGATTTTGATAAAATTAAAGAAAAAGAACACAAGAAGAGCAGAGCTAGAGCTATAAAGAAATGAAAAATTACTTGGGGGATATTTTGAAGGCTTTGTAAAGTATTTTCAAAACAAAGGACTTTTGGGTTTTTTTCTGTTCATAATTTCCAGTTCAAAAAAGCAGACCTTTAAAAAATAGAAATTTAAGCATAGCTATGGCGTACGGTTTTAGCTAATGAGTTGAAACTTGACTCACAAGTTTGTATAAATAAAGTACACTTAGGGCCAGTTGTATGTAGGTTGGTAAAGTCTTTGTAAAAGTTGACAAAGGGTAAAACCTTAGAATTCATCTTGTGTCCGGCGGGATGGCCAATCAGATGATATGAAAGTGCGTGTCATCTTATTGCCCATCCGGCCGGGCACAAGGTGAATTCAAGGTTTTACTCTTTGTCAACTTTTACAAAGATTTTACCAACCGACATACAACTGGCCCTTAGTCTCTAGTTCAAACCATTTAGTGACGAAAAATTTCGAAATGACTAAAATTTTGTACAGCATATAACTGAAGTAGCTGGAATGGGCATTTGTTCCCCTTGCGAAAGAGCTAGTTGAGCGAGAAGGTCGACCTCGCTTTTTCCAGTAATTCCTGAATGCCCTGGTGTCCATAAAAATTTTACACATTTCCCTGAATCTATTATTGAAATTATTGGATTATTATTTCGGCTTTTTTTTCATTAAAAATTGGCGTTTTCTTTAATTTTTTTTTTCATCAAAATAATCTTCTCTTAGATGTAACAAATCAGAGGAAAAATGGAAACAATTAAACAGCGTGTTGCAACGTTTCGCCAATTTATTGTGGCTTCATCAGGCTCTATACAAAAAATAAATAGAAATGAATCATTCACAATCATCAAAATCAACCCAGACATAATATAATTACAGTGGTACCTTGAGATACGAATGTCCTAACATACGAATGTTTTGAGATACAACATGAAATATTCTAAAATTTATACCTCGACATACAACGAAAAATTTGAGATACGAATTTGCGATGTGCCTTATTTGATGATAGGTATCTCACATTCTTTCGTAACATTTTAAAAAGAAGGCAGAAACAGACCTCTCTTGATCGTTACCTTATGAAGGTCTCACGCAGGGAAAGTCGGGAAAGTGAGGCCAAAAAGGCCTGACGTTAAAGTGATGATTAATAAACATTGTGTTTTTTTTTGTTTTTTTTAATGATAATGATGAGAGAAGGAGTTACACCAAAAAGGTGCAACCCCTAAAGGCCTCGGTTGGCCCCTCCATCGTGAAAAGAAGAAGAAAGAATTTTATGGGCTGGGCAGGGGTCGAAGGTATCTGTGGATACAGGTCTTAAATAGCTGAAGGTTATAAGTCGCGGGAAAGATGGTGGCAGGGAGCGAGTTCCAGTCTCTGGAGGTCATAGGGATAAAAGAGTTGGCGAAAGCACTTGTTCGACTTTTATCCAATTTGACAGCGAAGGGGTGCTGAGCGTTAGAAAACCGCGTGTTTCTCGTAAAGAGGGCATTAGGGGGATAATTGATTTCAGCTCGACTGAACAGACACCGTGATAGTATCTGTAGTACAGGGAAAGGGCAGAAACTGTTCTTCGGTGAGCCAGGGAGTCGAGTGAGTTGGTTAGAGCCGGGTCTCCTATTAGTTTAATTGCTCGCTTCTGAATTTCATCCAGTGTAGCAAGAGAATGCTTGGATGCACCCCTCCACAGATGAGAGCCATATTCGAGACAGGGACGAATTTGAGCCTTATACAGCATAAGAAGTTGACTGGGAGTATAACAGCGTCTAGACCTAAATAGGAGACCAAGCTTGCGCGCTGCAGCTTTAGCAGTGGTTGAGATATGGTCATTCCATGAAAGGTCAGACCCTAGAGTTACGCCTAGCATTGAAATTTTATCCCTGAATTCTAGTGAGTTTGAGTCGAATGATGTGTTTGGGAGGTTTCTGTCGACGCGCCTAGAAATAAGGCAACACTGAGTTTTCCCTGCATTGAAGTTAACTAAGTTTTGGGATCCCCAGTTTTTAAGTTTGCACAAGTCTAAATTAATTGAAGAGGCAATGCTCTGCACGGTTTTTATGCGATGCAGGGGCGTTGTGTGTTATTAATATTTTAATAAACAAATTATTAAACATTATGTGTATTTTTTCTTTGTCTGTGTTCATCGTCCTTATTAAGCTTTATTATATTTATAAGAATTTTGCTGGCTTGGTGAGTACTGGATATATTAATTTTTTATTGTTAGGATAAATAAACTGAATATGCCTATTGTGTGGTTTCACAGTTTCCACTGAGGAAGAGATGCTGAGAAAGCTCTCGAAATATTTGGAATAACCATTTGAAAATCAAAATAAATTACTGGAAAGAAGCAAATTCAGTTTATTTATCCTAACAATAAAAAATTATGTGTATTATTACTCGTTTATCTATATACAAATTGTGTATATTATGTGTAATTTAACTGTGTTTTGGGTTAGTTTCATATCGCTAGAACGCATTAATATTTATTACATTATTTTAAATGGGAAAAATTGATTTGAGATACAATTTTTTTGACATGAGAAAGAATGATGAATATCAAATGGATGGATAAAATTACAAATGAAGAAGTTCTTGGAAGAATCGGAGAAAGAAGAACCTTGTGGAAGAGTCTGAAGAAGAGAAGAGGTCAGATGATGGGGCACACACTGAGACATGGGGGACTGCTTAGGGATATCTTGGAGGGGGAGGTGGGAAAGAAAAGGGGAAGGGGAAGAACCAGATTAGAATATTTCAACCAAATAATTGGGGATATGGGATGCCAGACATTTAGAGAGGTTAAACAGCTGGCGGGGGACAGAGTCGAGTGGAGACGGATTGTTGCATCAAACCAGTCTTAGGACTGTATACTCAATGATGATGATGATGATTTTTTGACATACGACGAATGTCACAGAATGAATTAAATTCGAATCTCAAGGTACCACTGTACCTTGATCAAATTTTTAAAACACTTCGTCATTCAATTCTTTTCTTGCTAATTAGAATACATATAGATAACAATATGAATACTTTTATTTATTATATAACACCACTGATTGATTATTTAGAGTAGAAATGGAACCAGACAGACACGGTGTGTTTAATTGTTCTTTTTTCTTCTGATTTGTTACATCTAATACTGATATTGGAACTGAACAATAATAATGATAATCTTCTCTTTTCAGTTAATGAAAATGTGTATAGAAAATCATATCCTTATTCGCCATATTATGCTCTACTTCACTTCGAGAAAGGTTGGAATGCAGTACAGTCATTTCGCGATTTCAACGAATTTTTGGGGCAAGGAACAATCAGCAAAAGCCAAGTTGACAAATGGCACACACCAGTGGACGCCTTTCGGTATTCCTTTGGGTAAAACACCTGACGAAACGACAACCTTCTTTCTTTTAAATTTTTTGAAGAGAAGCCACGATCAGTAACGAGATTCATCAAGAACGGAGTTTGCTCGTTTCGTTGAAGCAAATTGGTGAAAATTCGATTTGTTAAAGTTGGAGAGTTCGTAGAGGACCCATCCAGCCAATTTTCATATATTTCCGAGCTTTTTGAGACGGCGAACGATGGTCGAATGGTTCACATTGAAGTCTTCGGCCAACTTTCTGGTTGTCAATCTTTCGTCCTCTTCGACGATTGCCAAAAGTGCCTGATCGTCGAAATTTGATGGTCAACCCTGAATCGCATAAAAACCGTGCAGACATTGCCTCCTCAATTAATTTAGACTTATGCAAACTTAAAAATTGGGGATCCCAAAACTTAGTTAACTTCAATGCAGTGAAAGCTCAGTGTTGCCTTATTTCTAGACTCGTCGACAGAAACCTCCCAAACATATCATTCGACTCAAACTCACTAGAATTCAGGGATAAAGTTTCAATGCTAGGCGTAACTCTAGGGTCTGACCTTTCATGGAATGACCATATCTCAACCATTGATAAAGCAGCAGCGCGCAAGCTTGGACTCCTATTTAGGTCTAGACGCTGTTATACTCCCAGTCAACTTCTTATACTGTATAAGGCTCAAATTCGTCCCTGTCTCTCATCTGTGGAGGGGTGCCTCCAAGTATTCTCTTGCTACACTGGATGCGATTCAGAAGCGAGCAATTAAACTAATAGGAGACCCGGCTCTAACCAACTCACTCGACTCCCTGGCTCACCGAAGAAGCGTTTCTGCCCTTTCCCTGTACTACAGATACTATCACGGTGTCTGTTCAGTCGAGCTGAAATCAATTATCCCCCCTAATGCCCTCTTTACGAGAAACACGCGGTTTTCTAACGCTCAGCACCCCTTCGCTGTCAAATTGGATAAAAGTCGAACAAGCGCTTTCGCCAACTCTTTTATCCCTATGACCTCCAGAGACTGGAACTCGCTCCCTGCCACCATCTTTCCCGCGACTTATAACCTTCAGCTATTTAAGACCCGTATCCACAGATTCCTTCGACCCCGCCCAGCCCATAAAATTCTTTCTTCTTCTTTTCACGATGGAGGGGCCAATCCAGGCCTTTAGGGGTTGCACCTTTTTGGTGTAATTCCTTCTCTCATCATCTTCATAAAAAAAAAAAAAAAAAAAACTCTTCCTTCTTCATCTGCGAGATTTGTATCGCCCGATTTGAACCATTTTTCAATTGGCTTTTGCTGATTGTTCCTTCGCCAAAAAGCGAAATGACTGTGCTGCATTCCAACCTTTCTCGAAGTGGTAGAGCATAATATGGTGATTATGGATATATAGTAATTTTCGATACACATTTTTATTAACTGAAACGAGAAGATTATATTGATTAAAAAAATTAAACAAAACGCCAATTTTTAAAGAAAAAAAAAGGTGCAATAATTATCCACCAATCCAATAATTCTTATTCAGGAATAAGGAATGATAAATTCCCCTTTAAAGCATATCCCTTGCATGGCTTGTAAGGATGAGAAAGAATCCGTGCAAATAACAAAGCTGCAAGGAGAGTTGACATGAATATTTTTTTTAATTTTATATATTTGAACGAAATTTTCTCTTTAGAGAGAGACGGACTGGTAGAATTTTCAGCTGAAAGTAATGGAAGGCAACCCCAGAGGTAGTGAAGAAAGAAAAATTATCCCATTTCCAAATAAGGTGTATTTATTGGATTGTTTCTTTCTTTCCTTTTAAACCGACGTTTCGGACGAAGGAGTTACACCAAACAGGTGCATACCCCAATGGCCTGGGTTGGCCCCTCCATCGTAAAAAGAAGAAGAAGAGGGGATTTTATGGGCTGGGCGGGGGTCGAAGGTATCTGTGGATACGGGTCTTAAATAGCTGAAGGTTATAAGTCGCGGGAAAGATGGTGGCAAAGAGCGAGTTCCAGTCTCTGGAGGTCATAGGGATAAAAGAGTTGGCGAAAGCGCTTGTTCGATTTTTATCCAATTTGGCAGCGAAGGGGTGCTGAGCGTTCGAAAACCGCGCGTTTCTCGAAAAGAGGGCTTTAGGGGGGATTAATTGATATCAGCTCGACTGAACAGACACCATGATAGTATCTGTAGTACAGGGTAAGGGCAGAAACGGTTCTTCGGTGAGCCAGGGAGTCGAGTGAGTTGGTTAGAGCCGGGTCTCCTATTAGTAATTGCTCGCTTCTGAATTCGCATCCAGTGTAGCAAGAGAATGCTTGGATGCACCCCTCCACAGATGAGAGCCATATTCGAGACAGGGACGAATTTGAGCCTTATACAGTATAAGAAGTTGACTGGGAGTATAACAGCGTCTAGACCTAAAGAGGAGACCAAGCTTGCGCACTGCAGCTTTAGCAATGGTTGAGATATAGTGTGACGCCTAGCAATGAAACTTTATTCCTGAATTCCAGTGAGTTTGAATGGAATGTTATGTTTGGGAGGTTTCTATCGACGAGCCTAGAAATAAGGCAACACTGAGTTTTCATTGCATTGAAATTAACTAAGTTTTGGGATCACGAGATTTTAAGTGTGCCTAAGTCTTAATTTTTTGAGGAGGCAATGTCTGCACGGTTTTTATGCGGTGCAGGGGCGTTATGTAGGATGCTGTCATCTGCGTAACAATGTACCGGATTGGAGGGCAAGTTTAGAAGGTCGTTGATATAGATAAGAAAGATGAAGGAAGGAAACAAGATACTTCCTTCCTCACTCCTCATCAATGTTTGAAATTTTTTTACCTGCTGAGGAGAGATAAAGGAAGTATCTTGTTTGTTTCATTCATTGACCATTTGAAACCCCGAAGAAGAAGGGAAGAATCCTCCCAAACGTCGGTTTAAAAGGAAAGGAGGAATGACAATCAAATAAATATACTAAATTTGGAAATAGGATAATTTTTTCTTTATCCATTACTCCTGGGGCTGCCTTCCATTACTTTCAGCTTTTAATTTTATTTTTGGGTAGCTGGTAGACAGACTAATTTTGCGTTCAATTTCAAGCAAAATCTAATCAGCAATTAATCTAAATATAAAGAATCTATAGGCGGAATTTCATTTTTATATTCATCGAGCTAGAGCAGTGGTTCCCAACCTTTTGTGTCCCATCGCCCCTTTCTGGAGGTTGACTAACACCTATCGCCCCCTTTTCATTTTTATTGTATAGCTAATTTTAATTTGAAGTAAAGTGTAAATAATATAGCAGCTGTATTATTTTAAACAATTTTATTACCGTATATAAAAACAACCAAAGCAGTTTTATCCAGTCACTTTTAAATAAAATAGGAAAAAAATAAAAATGTACATTTTTTACAGAAAACCCCCAATCAATGAATTTATTATTGACATCTGGTGTTTCCGTTAGAATCTCTTAACCCAAAATATGACAAGCATAAATTAAATTTATTGAGGTTCAAAAAGTGGGAATTGTAAAGTCCCGCCATCCTATTGTCAAATAAGGCATGTTCCAGCATCAAAGGACATGCCCCCTGCTACTCCAAAATATTACCATTAAAAACAATTAAATTATTATGAAGAAAAAAAATACTCTAAATGCCCCGCACAACAGTATGTTTCTTTGTAATTTATTAGAAATTTAAATATTTTTTCTAAAAAATATTAATATAACATTATTTATAATTGAATGTAATGGAAGGCAGTCCAGTGGGTAGTGAGGAAAATTAACACATATCAAATAAGGTGTAATTTATTGGAATCCTTCCTTTCCTTTCAAACCGACGTTTCAGAGGATTTTTCCCTCCTTCTTCAGTGTTTCAAAGGGTCAATGAATGAAACTAATAAAATCTTTCCTTCTTCTCTCCACAGTAGTGTTCAGAAACTTTCTTCTTTTTTAACAAAGGCATAAGAAAAGGAGGAAAAAAAATGTTTTTCTATGCCTTTGTTAAAAAAGAAGAAAGTTTTGAACACTGCTGTGGAGAGAAGAAGGAAACATTTTATTTGTTTCATTCATTGACCCTTTGAAACCCTGAAGAAGGAGGGAAAAATCCTCCGAAACGTCGGTTTGAAAGGAAAGGAGGAAGGATTCCAATAAATTACACCTTATTTGATATGTGTTAATTTTTTCTTTCCTCACTACCCCTGGGCTGCCTTCCATTACATTCTATTAAAATTTTTACCAGTCCGTCTCTCCCAAGAGAAAATTTCGTTGCAAAAAAAAACATTAGTTATATTTGAGAATGTAAATTACATTTAACAACTCGCAAGAGATGTGATTCCATTTCTTTGCATGTGAGTGTATTTTAATTGTTCCCCTTTTGAATACTCGTCGCCCCCAATCGCCCCCCTGATAACACAAATCGCCCACTTTGGGGGGTGATCGCCCCCAGGTTGGGAACCACTGAGCTAGAGAGTACACAAAATTTGGTAACATACTAACAGACATTTGAACAAAATAATTAATATCTCGTAAAATATCATTCTTTCGATGTTCACTCTTATAGGCTTTCTTGTAGAGCAAAATGCCATGGTTTCGCTAAATTTTTTCTATCAAAATAGTTTCAGCCGTTTTTGAGATATTTCGAAAAACCGAAGCAAAAACACTTTTTCATGCACATGTCCATATACCCTATGTATGGTAAAGGAAAAAGATAATATGTGTAAGAATCTAGAGAAGAGAAGAGCTCAGATTATAAATAAATAAATAGTAAAAAAAAAAATAACAATTACAAGATATAATATTTAAAAAAAGGATATTTGGCAAGTGGTGATTCAATCTTCTTTGCATTTTGATTCAATTTATTTTTATGTTCATGCATAAACCGTTTTAGATCACCTTGCGATATTTTCTTCTTCGTTTTATTAGGAATTGACATTTTGGTATGTAAAAATAATAAAGACTTGGTAAAAATTTTAGAATAACAATATCACTTTTGATTGAATATTTGAAAGGCAATGTGACACATAAAACATGTAAAATGTAACTAAATTTGACATTTATCTTTTTGTCGTTTAAATTAAAAGTAATCTAAAAATAATTATGATCAGAAAAAATATACAATTAATATCGGACAATTATTTATTGAGAATTTATTAATTAATTTTAATCAATATTTATTTTTCAACTTGAAATGGTGGTGTGTGTTCTTTGTTGATTTGGCGGCATGTTTAAAATTTGCAATCTTGTTATGTGTCTAAACACTCTTCTGTGATTGGGGCCATGCGCGGATCCATGGGGGGCGATGGGGGCGACCGCCCCCCCTCCCCCAAAGCATTGGAGATCAACATTTTTTTTTAAATGTTTATTTAATTATTTTTTTTATAACATTAAATTTTAAAATTGAAGAAAATAAAGTTCTATGTGGGGGGGCGTCTCTGACCCCCCCCCCCTCGCTTGGACAATTCGATTCGATTCGCGACACACTTCCGAGATCAAAAGTAGACCTTATATACCGGCGATCGCCCCCCCCCCCCCAAATCAGAGGTCTGGATCCGCGCCTGATTGGGGCCCATCCATAAATTACTTCACACAAATTCAGGGCCGGTTTTAGGATCTATGGGGCCCCTAGGGAGAGCTTGTGGCGCAGGCTCTGTCGGGAATTTTTTTTTCATTAACCTACATAAACTAGTTATCCAATTAAAAACTTAAAAATAAACGTGATTAACTCTTTATTGAAACCTTGTTAAATATATTAAAAACAAAAAAAAAAACAGACCCTTTGTGGTGCGGGCCCATAGGCTGCAACTTGCGTACCCTGTGCTTAAATCTGGCCCTGCGTGCGGCATTGGGACAAATTATGCTGCAGTATATTTAAGTATATTATATATGGCAATTGCTCACTCGGGCAATTTTTTGGGGTGCCTTAAGATATAGCTTGTGTAGCTTAAACGTAAATCCTGCATTGCACAAATTTCATGGTTTTTGCCCCCCCCCCCCCCCCCGTCTTTCTCACAGATGGTCGTGTGATTCTCCCTCCTCTGGTGTGACTTCACATATTTTGTGATTTTAAATTTAGAAATTATTAAATTAAAACGGCATTTCCAAAATTATTGATATATTTCTATTTAAAATTTTTTTCATAAAATCAATAACAAATCAAGCATTTTAGAAATTTTACATAACATAAACTCAACCGGATCGTGAGTGGGAGGATTGGAGGGCTATAAGGGAGATGTGGAGGCCCTTTTAAAAAATAACAAAAAATCAAATGAACGATACAAAATTTAATCATCCACCGTGTTTTTATTTTTTTTTTGAAATTTGACCCCTGAACTGAAAAATGGGGGATTTTTGATTTTGTGGTCTATAACACAAAAGCTTCGTATCTTTCTTTCCTTTATTGGACCAAACTCAACCAAATTTTGTATACATAATCTGTGGGCCTCTAGGGAGCTAGAAATGAAAAAAACTGGGTTCAGGGGTGGAATCCAGGGGGCCCGGGTTGGAGTGGGGGGAAGGGTGGGTGCGGAGGTGGAATGGGATTGGGGTGCGGGGTGGGGGTGGAATGGGGAGAAGGGTGCGTAGTGGGGTGCAGGGTGTGTGCGGAGGTAGAATGGGGTTGGGATGCGGGGTGGGGGTCCAGGGGGCGTAGGCAGGCTTCTCAGCTAGTTATATTATATTATGTATGGGTTGATTTGGTTGAGTGTGAATGATTCATTTCTATTTTTTGTATAGAGCCTGATGAAGCCATAATAAATTGGCGAAACGTTGCAATTGGTCGTATGTTTTAACACGGTGTTTAATTGTTCTTTTTTCCTCTGATTTATTACATCTAATACGTAATACTGATAGTGGAATTGAATAATAATAATAATAATAATAATAATGATTCTAAATAATTATTTTCTAGATGGAATATTTTAGATAATTTAAACAATACTAACGAAAAATATTAAGTATTTAATTATCAATTTAAGCATAGTGTTTTAAATTTGAATTCACTCAATGTTTTAAGCTATAATTAGAAATCACAGAAAAAGTCGGATACTTTTCGAGTCCTTTAGTAATCAAAAATCGTGGCAAATGCGACACTAACGCCCTCAAGTGAGGGGCGGTTCATATAAAAAAAGGTTGACATATAAAAATAAAATTTCTAAATAAATATCAATTTCTTTAAAAATTTTAACTTGATCTCAATATTTCAATTAATTTATTTTAAATATAAATATATATTATAAAATTTTCAAAAAAAAAAATTTTAGTGCATTTATTATTTCTCTTTTATAATCAGCAAGTTCTGTGTTTTTATTTAACAACTATATTTTTGTTTCTATTAAAAATAGACAAAATGTTAAAATCTTTTATAAAATTATATAGACCTGCAAGTGTACATAATTTTAGTACAAACGCTTTAAAGACATCTTTAGTTAAAACCGAAAAATGGGATTTAATGAGTGCAGTTTGTCTTCAAAGAAGGCCAATCATTACCAAAGATTTAAATGAAATTGAATTAAAATTTACTAAATATTTAAGTGAAATTGAATATGAAAATAGTTTAATATGTGATCATGAATTACGTAAAATTAAAGATAAAAAACAAGAGGAATTGTATAAATCGGGCCAACTACATCAGGAGGATAACGTTGTATATCAAACTTGTCAAGATTTTGAAGATATCTCGCTGGAGGAATTGAAAAAATTTAATTTCGCATCACGAAGAACCGAAGCTGATGAAAAGAATGATGTCCAATCATTGGAACGGAATCTGGATCGCTATTTGATTTTGATTGTCCATCATGAGCAAATGAACAAGTGGTGTCTTCCGCAGAGTGTCCGTCTGGATGGGGAGACAATGCGCCAAGCAGCCGAGAGATCCCTTCTGCAAAGCTGCGGAGAACTCAAAGCCCACTTCTATGGCAACGCCCCATGTGGATTTTATCAATATAAATACCCACAAGAGCTTCGACAAAAGGGCCCCATAGGAGCGAAAGTTTTCTTCTACAATGCCACATACATATCTGGAAATATAAATCTTAACAACAATTATATTGACTATAAGTGGCTTACACAGGAAGAATTGAAAACTAGCTTAATTCCTGAAGAATATCATAAGAGTATTTCTCAATTTTTAATCAATGAATCATAAATTTGTGATTAAAATTTTATATTGTACATTAAAACACTTTATTAATTAAATCTTGTGTTGTTTAATTTAATTAACATAAGATTTACCTTTTATTTATTATAAAAACATGACTTTCATTTACAACCTCCCCTTTAAAATCATCTTCCCAATTGAAAGGTGTTAAATGCCTTTTTTTCTGAAACTCGCTTTTATACAGGGTGGCGCAGATGGATCGGGTGGTTTTAAAATACTTGTCAAACTCAATTTTAAAGGTATTGGATTGAAATAAAGTGCAAAACGTGTAGTTACAATGGAAGTTTATTAACAAAAAAATAGTAAAGTTAGTTTTTAAAAATTACATCCATCAAATGCCCTCCTTCTCTAGCGACGCATTCTTGGAGTCTGTCCTTAACGTTCCGCATTGCCCGCTCAAGCACATCACCAGGAATTAATGTGATTTCGTTGTGAATTGCTGCCTTCAACTCCTGAATGGTCCGGGGTTTGTTCATGTACACCCTTGCTTTTAAATAGCCCCATAAGAAGAAGTCACATACCGTGAGGTCCGGTGAGCGAGGGGGCCAATGGAGATCTCCATTACGGGAAATCAAACGGCCAGGGAATAGAGCGCGTACAGCTTGCATTGATATCCTAGCGGTATGTGCAGTTGCCCCGTCTTGTTGGAACCACATATTATCCATGTCGTAATTGTTCTCTTCAAGTTGTGCGAGAAGAAATTCTTCAATCATGTTCACATAACGCTGCGAATTAACAGTAACCGGACCTCACGGTATGTGACTTCTTCTTATGGGGCTATTTAAAAGCAAAGGTGTACATGAACAAACCCCGGACCATTCAGGAGTTGAAGGCAGCAATTCACAACGAAATCACATTAATTCCTGGTGATGTGCTTGAGCGGGCAATGCGGAACGTTAAGGACCGACTCCAAGAATGCGTCGCTCGAGAAGGAGGGCATTTGATGGATGTAATTTTTAAAAACTAACTTTACTAATTTTTTGTTAATAAACTTCCATTGTAACTACACGTTTTGCACTTTATTTCAATCCAATACCTTTAAAATTGACAGTTTGACAAGTATTTTAAAACCACCCGACCGTATTTTAAAACCACCCGATCCACCTGCACCACCCTGTACATTAAAACGAATTATGTGCCATCGCCAAGTGTCAGGTCCACATTTAACGAGTAACATAAACAAGTACCTGGAGCACCGAGCGATTCACGATACCTTTTTGTTTCAGTGAAAAGCGATATATTTTATTTTTCATTTAAAATTCTTGTAAAAAGGTCGATTTTTATTTGGATTCAGAATCGAGGAATCAACGCGCGACAGAAGTGAAGCTTTTTTCTATTGATATATGTACTTTTTAATGGGTGGAGGTCCACAAATTATAATTCTCCATTCGGATTCGTGGGGTTCGGTGAAGAGGAGAGTGTCCAGAGGGCATATATAGCATTGTCGGGGTGAATGATGATCCGAGATGGGTCTAGGGGTGAAGGATTGGGTCAGTGGGACGGATGGGGATTAAAGGAGAGTAGCAAGAGACCCGCCGCCGGGTATATGGTTAACACTCCGCTGTATTTTTACTAATAAAGATATACTCCTGGAACAAAATTAACACACCACTTGTGATTTTCACGAATAGGGAGTATAATAATGACTATTTTTAATCAGGGGCCACTTGGCTCTAATTATGAATGAAAAAACAATTATAATAAAAATAAAAAAATAACTATTGGATAAGAAAAATTTTTTGTGTATTTATTTCTTGTTAAAAAGTAAAGTTGAAAATCACAAGTGGTGCATTAATTGTTTATATAATAAAGTTTTTTCAAAGTATCTCTATTTAATCATTTTGGCACTTAGCACCTTTGATACTTTCACTATTCAACTATAGCTCAAATTAATCCACTGAAAACCAAAAAAGCCAAATGTAAAGAACTATTTCCAAGAGACCAATATTAATTAACCAAAACCTTGCTGTATTCCTTCTACTAACCAACTTTTATTCAAAATCTCATTACCGTAGGACTTAATTGCCGAAATTATAGACGATACATTCAATTATTTTTACGACACGCCTAATCAGCTCCCCTCTTTTAATTTCGATCAGATTAATTTTGAGCTCGTTTTTTTTTTTTTTTTTTTTTGGCTTTTCGGCCCTTCTAGCCATAAGCCTAATTACGATACTAGATATATTTTTAAAATTTGTCTCTACCCCCGGGGGTCAGATTTTGGCTGGCTGCCTCGAGTCGGATTCGAACCCGGGTCTCCTGGTTAGCTCGCTGTCACGCTACCGACTAGCCTATCGACCCCCCTTTGAGCTCGTTAAAAGCACATCTATTTTTTCAACATTGTTAAATCCATTATTGAAAAAATAACAAATAAAGTAACCAACTTTTTGAGTAATGAAATGGATCTGTTTGTTTCTTATTAAATAAACATGAGATAATCATCGTCAATATTTTTTTTAAATTTGATTTTATAATCAGCAATGCTGAGAATGTTGCTTCACATAAATAAATATACATTTAATACAGAATGGAAATTTCACAAATTATTGCAAATTCAAAAATACCTCGAATTCACTAAACATAAATTTTTGGCCGCTGCGCAGTTTAATTTTTTCATTAATCATTGTTGCCCTATGTTTCGCTACCCCAAAATTCAGTTATGCGATCCATAGTTTAAAAAGTACTGCTTTAAACCAAACCCTCTTCTGATCAATAGTAAGTATAACCAGTGGCGTACCTACAGCTATCTCCCTGGGTCCCCCTTATTGGAATGATCACCATACAAAATGTCGACACAAATATATAATTAACACTTATTTATTTAAATTAAATACTTCAAATAATTTGGAAAACTAAAAAATCTTAAGAATAAAGAAAAAAACATCTTCTAGCCCACAAACATAATTATATGTAATAGTGAAGTTAATTTTCTCATTAATATATCAAAGAATAATTAACACATTAACGATAATTGTTTTTTAAACAAGATATATATCGCGAGACTACTGCTGGTTGAAGCTATTGGAGTCTGCTGAGTCTTAAGTCTGGACCAAGAGAGAATGAAAAAGATGTGATCCATTTGGCTATAATCCAACATCATTTCGCGATTGGCCCGCATGACACTTTTTATATCAATATGGATCACCAAATGAATTTGAAATCTGAGATGTTATATATTCAATCCCCCAGTCCAGAGCGCCCGATCTGTTAACACGTGTGTTAGGTGTTTGCCATTAATTAATCATAAGTTTCTATATTTGATTCGATTGCGAATCAAATGCAGATGATATCAGTGTTTGATATAAAAAGTGTCATGCTTATAAATATAAAAGGTCCAGACATAAGACTCAGCAGACTCCAATAGCTTCAACCAGCAGTAGTCTCGCAATATATATCTTGTTTGATATATTAATGAGAAAATTAACTTCACTATTTCAAGTTAGAAATATATAAATTCGGATATTATTTTCACTTAATATTTGACAAAAATCATCTGCATTCGATTCGCGATCGAATCAAATACAGGAAACTTATGAATAATTATATGTAATAGTGCAAGGGAAAGGGCCCTTATCTTCACCGACCAGATTTTTCAGAAAGGGTAAAATTGTGAAATATAATATGAATAATCATACATACATAAATATTCAAAAATTCATAACTCAAGTCAATTTTTGGAATTATCGGGCTAGACAAAAAGCGTTTTATTCAGTTGATTCTCTAGAAACAGGAGATTAGCTCGATTTTGACCAGGGTGAAGATAAGCGCCCTTTTCCCTTGCACCATCACCTATTTAATAAACTGACACTTTCTGATGTGGACATCCACTTGACTTTACCATACAACCTGGCCCCTCACTTATATTTAATATTTAATAAAATTATTTATAATCATGTAGGGGGGGGGTTAATTTTTGCATTTTTAGACTTCTGGGGGCCCACGGATTATGTATACAAAATTTGGTTGAGTTTGGTACAAGGGCCAAGATTTTCATTTTTTGACCCTACACCCCCTTCCCCCATTTTGGGCGGTTAGTTTTTGCATTTTTAGAACCTTGTGGAAGAGTCTGAAGAAGAGAAGAGGTCAGATGATGGGGCACACACTAAGACATGGGGGACTGCTTAGGGATATCTTGGAGGGGGAGGTGGGAAAGAAAAGGGGAAAGGGAGGACCCAGATTAGAATATTTCAACCAAATAATTGGGGATATGGGATGCGAGACATTTAGAGAGGTCAAACAGCTGGCGGGGGACAGAGTCGAGTGGAGACGGATTGTTACATCAAACTAGTCTTAGGACTGTATACTCAATGATGATGATGATGAGACTTCTGGGGTCCCACTGATTATGTATACAAAATTTGGTTGAGTTTGCTCAAATGGCCTAAATTTTTAATTTTTAACCCACTTCTACCCCCCTTAATTTTGGGTCGATATGCACCAACTAATCAGCTCTTAATCTCAATGCATCAAAGCTACGTGTGAAATTTGGTTTTGATATTCACACTAGTTTTTGAGCTAGCTCGTCCACAAAAATTTGGTAAATCACAGACTAACAACCAGACCAACAGACTAACTAACAGACATTTTGACAAAACAATTATCATCTCGAAAAATATAATTTTTTCGATGTTCACTTATTAGGGCTTTTTTGTAGACCGAAATGCCACGGTTGCGCTGAATTTTTTTAATCAAAATAGTTTCATTCGTTTTTGTGATATTTCGAAAAAAAGAAGCAAAAAAAAACACTTTTTTCATTCACGATTACAATACTTAACCATACCCTCCTGTATGGTAAAGTAAAAATGCTTATTAATCTGACATTTTTGAGGTTTTATAAAAATGTTTTTAACTTTTCTGCCATTAAAAAAGGCAAAACTTTTTTGCGAGCTTTGACTTATGAAAATTTTTTTATAGCTTCATCAAAATTAATGAGAAAGAATTTAATTTATAGGACAGATTCTATGATTTTAATAGAAATATTATTAAATTGCGATATCAGAGGGGATTCATCCCCCCCAGGAATCTTTACTTTTATATCAAAATTAATGTTTTTTTAGTTCGTGCATTTTCAATTATTTCCAAACGTTCTTAAGAGGCCCTCATAATAACCATAGTAATTCTCCTGACTTGAATTGGAATACGCCCCGTGGAACTTGCTGTATTCCCTCTAGTCATTATCTAGCTTAAGTTTCAAATTCCGTTTCTTTACGAATTACCGTTATTAAAATCAGGGAAGATATCCCACACATATTATCTGTCCGCCTACCTGGTGTGTAATTGGTCAGCATAACTGGCTGGCAACTCGGAGGTCTCGGGTTCGATTCCCGGCTATACCCAGACATTTTTTCTGTAAGTATAGGGTCTGGTAATAAAAATTAAGTGGGAGATAAATTTAATCTAATTTATCGCGCGGAGAATTTACCACTGCTCGAAGCCCCTAAAACCTTAGTAAATTGGATATTGAATTGTATCTAAGTTTCTGAGATTGGCTCGTGATCCCGGCTTCTTTTCCTTCTACTCTGTTCTTTTCAAGATGGAGGGGCCAGCCCATACAGGCCTTTAGGGGATGGACCTTCTGGTGTATCTCTTTCTCACATCAATATCATTAAATAAAAAAAATAAAAAAATATTGTGTCCAGATCATACTCTTCATGTTAGTAATATTATAAACACAATTTCTTTATAGCACAATTGAGTAAAAAACCTCATGAAAAAAGCTTTAATAGTTAGATGTCTTAAAGCGTAGTTTTCTTGCTAGTACAACACTTTTATAATTTCACAGAACAGTTGTAAAAGTGTTACAAAGAATAACGAATTAAGATCCACTTATTTTTAACTGACTATATTGGGACTCAGTATAAAATCATTTATAGGAACAATCTTTAGACGTTTATTCAAAATTCAAACATTCTGGGAGAATTTCTCCCTTTATCAATGGAATTTCAAGAAATTTGAAAAAATTGCTTTAAGAATAAAAAGCAACTTTTTTTCTTTTTTAAAATTTCATTGATAAAGGAGAAATTCTCATTTGAATACCTATACGTTTTAAGATTTGTATTTATTAAACTATCAATAAAATTTTTTCATTATACCGGGTGAATTTTTTATCTTGAGACAGTCTTATAACTCAAAAACAGTGGATTATATGAAAAAAGTTTCAAATAAAAGTTTATTTATATTAGGGGGAAATTTAACTACACTATTGTCGACCCAGAACAAGCTTTCAAGGGTATTTCTAGGTCAAGCTCTGTTTTTTAAATGGAAACCTATATTTTTCTTTACATATTCTGAATCTACAAAAAAAACTGAACAACTTTTATTAGAATTATTTTTTATACGACATCAAATAATAAAAAATATTAAATCAATTAGATCTCAAAAAATCCTAATAATTATTTTTAACAATCATTCAACTTAATAATGTTTAAATATTTAATTATTAAATAAATAATTTAATAATTGCGATACTGGTCTGTAACATTCCAGAGTGTATCACGCAAGTCTTATGGATGAATTCCAGTTCCAATTTCCTTATTTTGGCCTTTTTGAGTTTCTTCATAGCCTTTACATTTCTTGTTTTTTGTTTTGTTTTTTTTAAACAGATTATAAAACACAATAAAAATGAAGCTTCTGAGGGTGTATTACTATCAGGAAAACGCTTGGCATCCATTTCAACGGCAACCTCATACAACTTCTTCCACATTGCCCATAAATTAAGACCATTTCAATTCTGTCTTCATCATAAAATGTTCCATTTTTATTATTATGATAATACAATATAACTATCTACTGAATTAACACGAGAAATAAACTTTTTTAAACTCAAGAATTTTGAATAGATCTATTAGGTAAAAAATAATCCCTTAAATCTGTGTATAATTGTAGAAGTTGTAAGATCGTTATAAACACTTATTTTCATTGTTGTGGCTTATCGATTTAATAAATATTTAATTAATAATTAAATATTTGATCAGTATTATTTGTTAATTAAGTTGAATGATTATTAAAAATAATTATTATAATTTTTTTTGGAGATTTAATTGATTTAATATTTTTTATTATTTGATGTCGTATAAAAAATAGTTCTAATAAAAGTTGTTCAGTTTATTTTCTAGATTCAGAAAATGTACAGAAATATATATGTTTCCATTTAAAAAACAGAACTTGACCTCGAAATACCCTTGCAAGCTTGTTCTAGGTCGACAAACAATCATCATCATCATTGAGTATACAGTCCTAAGACTGGTTTGATGCAACAATCCGTCTCCACTCGACTCTGTCCCCCACCAGCTGTTTGACCTCTCTAAATGTCTGGCATCCCATATCCCCAATTATTTGGTTGAAATATTCTAATCTGGGTCTTCCCCTTCCCTTTTCTTTCCCACCTCCCCTCCAAGATATCCCTAAGCAGTCCCCCATGTCTCAGTGTGTGCCCCATCATCTGACCTCTTCTCTTCTTCAGACTCTTCCACACGGTTCTTCTTTCTCCGATTCTTCCAAGAACTTCTTCATTTGTAATTTTATCCATACATTTGATATTCATCATTCTTCTGTAGCACCACATTTCGAAAGCCTCTAATCTCTTTCTCTCCGCTTTTCTAATTGTCCAGGTTTCACACCCGTACATGGCTATGCTCCATACATATGTCTTCAATAGCAACTTCCTGTTTTCTAAGCTGATTGAGGAGGAGCATAGTAGTTTTTGTTTTTGACAAACAATAGCTTAGTTTAGTTTCCCCCTCGATATAAATAAACTTTTATTTGAAACTTTTTTTCATATAATGCACTGTTTTTGAGTTATAATACTTAATAGGGATTGTGATATTGGTGCAATTAATGTGAAACAAGTGACCTAGAAATTCTTAACTCATAGTAAATGAATATTGCATATATTTATTTACTTTTATCTTTAGTTATAAGACTGTCTCAAGATAAAAAACTCACCCGGTAATAGGAATTATAAATAGTGACTATAGGTGGATTAAACAGGAAGAATTAAAGAATAGCTTAAATTGTGAATATAAGAATATCTTTGAATTTTTAATAACTAATTTATAAATTTCTCATCTGCACATCAAACCTCATCTTTAATTACATTTTTTATTAGTTCGGATTTACATTTTTCGTTCATATCCTTTAGTAAATTTAAAGCTTCAGGCGCACATTCAATAAAAGTTTTAAGAAGCGTTGTAATATTTATCATAATAGTATTTTTAGTTTCATTATTTTCCACTTCTTCAAGATCCATTATAAGTTTTCCGAGCATCAATATCAATTCTTTATAATTATAGGGCAATCTCATCCAAGCTATCTTAATATATTCTGATAAAAGCTGAAAAAATAAAAATTTGTTATTTAATTATTTAAAGGAAAAAAATTGTACTTTGAAAAAAAAAATCAGTAAATAGCTGCTAAATTCAATTTATAATAGTTATTTTTGTATAGCGTTGCAAGGAGAGAAAGTGCATCACCTATTATGTTATGATTAGAGACCGGATTTTTATGCAGTTAAAAGTGCTAAAATATGCAGTTAAAAATGCTGAAATATGCAAGTAATATACAGAATAAGTTGAAATATGCAGCAAAAGATGGCAAAATAATTTTTTTATGTACTAAAAAATTACAATTGAAGACACAAAGACTATATATTTGAAGGAGTGATAAGAAAGGAATAAAATGATAAAGTAAACTATAGACACCAAGCAGTGGCGGATCAAGCAATTTGAAAGACCCAAGCGCAATCACATTTTGAGGCCCCCCTACATTACTGATTGTAAAATACTGTCGTTTTAATGAAAGTACATATGTTCAAAAAAGAACATTTTTTTATTATAATAATAAATAAAAACATATGGAAAAAAATAGTTTGAATATCGCACAACAAAATCACATTTATTATTGTATTACATACTATAGGTATATAAAATTAAATTAAAGTGGAACTTTTCTCGCTTTAAGTTTAGCGAATTTATCAATAATATAGTCATATTCTAAAGTCTGAACTACATCGTTTTCTATAAACATTATTGATAAATTAGTTAAATGTATTAAGTGGATATTGATGAGGCAGTCCAAAAAGAAGAAGATAATTTACACTATCTTTTTATTCATAAAACCGACGTTCTCGGAGGCTATTCCCTCCTTCTTCAGGGTTTTGAAAAGTCAGTGAAGGGAAATCCAATGCGGCATTCAAAGAGGAGACAGAGGGGAACGCCGCATTGGATTTCCTTCACTGACTTTTCAAAACCCTGAAGAAGGAGGGAATAGCCTCCGAAACGTCGGTTTTATGAATAAAAAGATAGTGTAAATTATCTTCTTCTTTTTTTGGACTGCCTCATCAATATCCACTTAATTCACTTATCAGTCCGTCTCCAAAAATTATTCCAATTTTATTAGGTTAAATGTGTCTGTAGTTAGGGCCGGTTGTATGTCGCAAAGTAAATGCTTTTTACCACTGACAGTGCCTGGCATCTGATTGGCCATCCCAGTCCCTCCATTTACCATCTACCCCGTGTTAGTGGTAAAAAGCATTTACTTTGCGACATACAACCGGCCCTTAGTGAGTTTCGTAAATAATTTTTGACACGTTTCAAAACCGAAAATGAACGTTCACCACTGGCGTTGCATATAGGTATTGTCAGAAAAATTTTTAAAATTGTTTCTACATTCGGGAATGTTGATTGTAACCCCCCAATTAATAATTTCTACATGTCAACAGGATTAGTGACGTTTTCTCCCTTTATGAATGAAATGAAATGAAGAATTTCATCTTTGAAATAGCGAATGTCAATATCCAGTGCGCAATTAAATTTAAATTATGCGGTAGAACTTACAACTGCACATGTATCGAGAAAACAGAATTACAGAACGCGAAAAAATTAAAAGTATGCTTTATTTTTGAGGCCCCTTGTTCTGAGGCCCCAAGCGCGCGCTTCTTGCGCCTGTGCGGTGATCCGCCACTGACACCAAGTGTCAAATATGTACTTTTATTGAGTAAAAAATTGCACTAAATTCTCATTTCATTTAATAAATTAGAAAATCTTTAAATTCAAAGAAATATTAGGTGCACTTGAATAAAATCAATATAATAAATATAATAATGTTTCAAAAAATGTGATCGAAAAAATACAGGGTGGGGGTAGTTTTATTTAACAGACACTATTGTTTTGTATTGTTTTTAGTATTTTATATTAACAATCTTTTCTTATTGACGTACAAATAATAAACTAATGCAAATATTTGAACGGCGATAATCTGATCTCTACAATAATTTACACACACACACACGAACACTCAATGGCCAAAATGGGCTATAGTTACCGGAGGCTATTTAAAAAAAAAATAATAATAATAAATAAAAAAACAATTAATTAACAAAGGATCTCAAAAATAATTAAAATTTGATTGTAATTTTGAATAATTTATGTTTACAGGTATTTATCTAAATTATCTTCTGGTTATTATGCCTACGGTCACTACGGTCATTGATTTAAAAAGAGTGCTCCACATCCACAGATGTACTGGGAGCGAATTTAAAGGAGCTCACCCCCCATTTTTACTTTGGAGGAATAATATTGCAAACTTGTAGTCATTTTCGTGTAAAATATAGTATCTAGTACAACTGAATAATAATAAAAATGAGTGGGTTGTTGTTTTGTTGCTACGTTTAGTTGCATCCTTTGTAATTGAACTTCCTATTTCGTAGTCCAACACTACACTCTTGTCGTTGAGGCCTATTTTAGTTTTCTTCGAATTTAAATTAGTGTCCTGTTTTATTTAATTTTATTTTTTATTCTAAATCCTAAAAAACCTCTGTATTTGACGTGAAATATGCAATTTTATGCAATATCCTTCAAATATGCCATTTTATGCAATAATACCCAAACATGCAATTTTATGCAACACCCTTCAAATATGCAATTTTATGCAACAATACCTTCAAATATGCCATTTTATGCAACAACACTCAAATATGCAATTTTATGCAACATCATCCAAATATCCCATTTTATGCAACAACACCCAAACATGCAATTTTATGCAATATCCTCCAAACAGGCCATTTTATGCAATAATGACTAGAACATTCAATTTTATGCAACATCCTTCAAATATGCCATTTTATGCAATAATACCCAAATATGCAATTTTATGCAATATCCTCCAAATATGCCATTTTATGCAATAATACTCAAATATTCAAAAATATGGAGTATAAAATTTAACCCACAGAATCCTAGATGCATGATTCGGATAGATAATTGATCTCATGGGTCGTAGGTGGCGGCAAACAAAATATGCAATTGCATAGGAATCCGGTCTCTAGTTATGATTAACCCTTAAATTTTTGAAAGGAAGTAAGTTACTGAATGTTCAGAGAAGGGGGAAAGTTGAAGGTATTTGTACTTCCAGATTATAAGAGAGTGGCAAGGAGGAATTACCAGTCCTGACAAGTTTTTAGAATGAAGGTATTGACGAAGGAAATAGTTCTATCTATCTGTCTATCCCCATTATATTCTTCTCATGGGCTTTGAAAAAAGCACTTAAGAACATCCCCTAATAAATCGATTTTCTTGCAATCCTTTTAAAACTTTGAATACACATATATATAAGTGTCCTTTATACGTAGAGATTTTTTTTCAATAGTCCTTGCGGCACTAAATTTATAAATATTGAACATTGAAATTTGCATATTTAACACGCGAACCCTATCCCGATTGATGTTAAAGCCACTGTTACATTAAATAACAATCGTAATTTTCTTGAAATTATTTTGAAAAACTGAGAATCATCAACTGAAGATATAACAAATATTTTCCTGTTAAAATAATAATAAATAATTGTATCAAGCGGTATTCGTTTTGTATGAAAAATGTTAAAAGTTAGGTACTTTTGATGGTTTTCATTTTTCTCTCATGGCATGGCAAGTGAGAGATGGCGACTTGGCAACGTCGCACTCAATATTTCCATATCTATAAAACTCTATCTATCTATGAATTCTACAATGAGCTAGAGTCTGTGATTCAGAGTATACCGGACCGGGAAATTATAACAATAACGGGTGATTTTAACGCGAAAGTAGGTACAACTACGGAAGATATTCATATAAGGAGTGTTGTAGGAAAATACGGTCTTGGAGAAAGAAATCAACGAGGATCAAGACTCATCCAATTCTGTTTAGATAATTACTTTACGATAACAAATACAACATTCCAACATCACAAACGTCGCCTGTATACCTGGACGTCCCCTAATGGATTACATCGAAACCAGATAGATTACATTCTCATGAGAACGAGATGGAGGTCTTCAATACGGAATGTGAAGACGCTCCCGGGAGCGGTTTGTGGATCCGATCATCAATTACTTGTAGCCGAATTCTGTCTGAAACTAAAAAAATGTAACATCCAGAATGTCTATCCGAAACTTAAGATCTCAGATTCTACAGAATTTCTAAAGAAAATAACTGGTAACAACCCCAAGTACAACTACAACCTTTCATCTTCTGCTAATGAGATTTGGACATCTACAAAAGAACTTATTAAAAGTGCAGTAGGTGCAACCTCAAAAGAAGTAAAAAGAAATTCGTGGATTACGGATGGAACAATGCTATTGATTGAAGAAAGGCGCGTCCTAAAAACTAAGGGAAATAACAATGAATTGATGATCAAACAACTGAACAAGAATATCCAAGCGGCATGTCGGAGGGACAAAAATAACTATTATAAAGAATTGTGCTCGAATGCCCAAAAGCATGCTGAGCATAATAATTCTAAAGATCTCTTTAAGACAATAAAATTAATCACTCGTGAGTTTAGTCCTGGGTCTTGGGCGCTCCAATTCGGTGGAAAATCTAGTAATTCAATTGGAGAAACATGCAAAATATGGAGGGACTATTGTGAATTATTATATCAGGGGGATCCACCATCTACAACAATACAATCTTTTGAAAATGAGCCTGGTATTTTAGAGTCTGAAGTATCTCATGCCATAAATTCACTGAAGAACGGCAAATCTCCCGGATCAGATCAAATTACAGCAGAGATCTTGAAAGGTATGGGAGACATAGGAACAGCAAGAATTAGAGATATTTGTAATAGGGTATGGGATACTGGAAAATGGCCTGATGACTGGGTCCGCTCAATTTTTGTCCCATTTCATAAAAAAGGTCCCAAAAACATATGTGACAATTATAGACTAATCGCTTTAATACCTCATGCTAGTAAAGTGTTGCTTTCCATCATTCACGAAAGATTAAAGCATTATATTGTCTGGCAGATTCCACCTAATCAGACTGGTTTTGTAAAAGGAAAAGGAACCCGAGAACAAATTCTAAACATAAGACTCATAATTGAAAAAGCCAGAGAATACTATCACCCAGTTTATTTTTGCTTTGTAGACTACTGCAAAGCATTTGATAGCTTACAATGGCCAAAGCTCTGGAAGATTCTGGAAAGTATGGGCGTTCCCATACATCTAATAACATTAATAAAGAGTCTATATGAAAACAACTCCGGGGTGGTTAGGGTTGAGAACAGTCTGTCGAATGAGTTTGCTGTGGGCAAGGGGGTGCGTCAGGGGTGTATTTTGTCGCCGAT
The DNA here is from genome assembly GCA_024734495.1 of Forficula auricularia. Classification (NCBI taxonomy): domain Eukaryota; kingdom Metazoa; phylum Arthropoda; class Insecta; order Dermaptera; family Forficulidae; genus Forficula; species Forficula auricularia. Next base: position 10,582,761 of record JALMQS010000120.1, read on the forward strand.
TCTGTTCAACATATATGGGGAATATGTCATGCGAAGGGTCCTGGAGGGCTGGGATGGTGGCGTCTCTGTGGGAGGGATAAAAATAACTGATTTAAGATATGCGGATGATACGGCCCTACTCGCCAACTCGGAAGAAGAACTAGTTCAGCTACTTGGCAAACTTGGAAGAGTAAGCGAAGAGTTTGGACTGAAGATCAACCAAAGTAAAACCAAAATCATGATTGTCGACCGTGCTAATGACAATATGCCTAGCATCAGGAAAATCGGGGATTACAATGTGGTTGACCATTTCATATATCTCGGGTCCATGATAACCAACAAAGGCGGCTGTGATGCTGAGATAAACAGGCGCATACAGATGGGGAGATCAGTAATGACGAAGCTAAAAAAAATATGGCAAGATAACAGCTTAACCAGTAATACAAAAAAAATTTAGTCGAATCGCTGGTTTTCCCTGTCATGCTATACGCATCAGAAACATGGACAGTGAAGCAGGTCAACCGCAGAAAAATAGATGCCTTCGAGCTATGGTGTTGGAGGAGGATGCTACGAGTCCCCTGGACAGCGCGACGAACAAATATCTCGATTCTTGGTGAAGTCAGGGCTGATCAGCGGCTGTCGAGTATCGTGCTCACAAGGGTCATGAGATATTTTGGACATCTTACCCGTGCCAATGATGGATTTGAACGAATCGTGATCCAAGGAAAAGTGGAGGGTTCACGAAGACGAGGCAGGTCACCGGCCAGATGGACCGATCAGATAGGTGTAGGTGTTGGCGCTGGTCTCCGGAAGGCTACTGTGGAGGCTCGCGATCGCTCTAGATGGAGAAGGGTGCTCCACAAAATAAAAATTGTGGGAGCATGGAGTTAATTAAGTCCACGCAACTTCTGACAAGAAGAAGGCGACTACGAAGAAGAAAACTTCTGCAGCTGGTGCATTTGAGATTTTTAGCTAATTCTCTTAACCTAGCTATACTGTTCTCATCTGAAATTTTGCATAAGCTGTTTCATGAAGTGTTTTTTTTTTATTCTTTTTAACGTCCGTAAGAATGCAATGTTGCCAGATCCAAGAAACGACGTAGTGAAAATATTTTTGTCTTCCTGCGCATGTGAGAGTAGGAGAAAGAGCGAACTGCATCTGAGCTATATTAGGGAACGTCCTTAAGCCTACTACACGGGTAAAATTTTTAGTAGATTAGAGTCTACTCTCTTCGCTACTCTACCAAAAATGTTTTTGGAACCATTCACACGAAAGAGAGTATACATATTGATTATCATGGTGCATCTCAAATTTTTAATCTTTTGTCAAAATTCACTCACAGCAAAGCCATTTTTTCCAAGCATTTCCACAATTTCACATTCTTCGGTTTGCCTCATGTTCTAATTTCTGTAACACTTGCTACTTAAATTCCATAAACTTTCGTTTTCACTGTATAAAGTTAAGAATTGAATTGTTTTATCCTCCGAGAACTTCATGTTTGTTATTTAAAATATTAAAAAATTATCTAAAAATAGATAAAAATTAAAGAAAAGGTACAACAAATGTATTGAGCAACGTGTTAAACTAAACTGAACTCTACCAGTCACTCTACTTTACTTACTTATTTTTTATAGATATTACCATGGCTTTTGCTCTGATGAGATAAAATCAATAATCCGTCCAAAGACTTCATTTGCGCGAAATAAACGGTTTTCTAATACTTAGCACCCCTACGCGCTCAAATTGGATACTATCCGAACAAACGCATTCGCAAATTCGTTTATCCCTATGACATCTAGAGACTGGAACTCTCTCCTCCGACTGTCTTCCCAGCAACTTATAACCCTCAATCTTTCAAGACACGTATCCAAGAATATCTTCAACTCAGACCCAATCCCTAAATCTCTTGTTATTCCCAAGATACAAGGGTCCACCACGGACTACAGAGGTTGCAACTTCTTCTTGTATCAGTATCATTATAAAAAAAAGAAGTGACTTTAAAAAATTATGTCAGATACTTTGTGTGTCAAAAAGGAAAAGTTAAATTAGAGAAAAAAATTATTGAAAAAGAGAAAATTTATACTTACATCAAGTGCGAGGGAAATTATTTTTAAATTTTTCGAATAACCTGCTAATTCCAAATGATCTTTTATAAATTTTATCAATTCAGTACTCCAACGTATAACGGACTGTTTCATAGTAGAAACAAAATCGATTAAACTAGATAAATATAGTATACGTGTTTCAAGATCTTGTGCTGTGGTGGCAGATTGTAAAATCTTTTGGAAACAATCATCATATCGAGACCACTGAAATAATGAAAGATATGATTTTATAGTTAAAAAAATAAAAATTTTAAGCTGGAAGATTTCTTGTTATCAGACCACTCCTAACATTAGAAGGTACTGGCCACCGAGCGATGCCCGGTAACTTTTTGCTTCAGTTAAAAGCTATATATTAATCACCCCCCCCCTCCCCCACCTACATCCCCAACCCAATTGCGACCCCACCGCCGAAACCACTTCCCTCGCCCTCCCGTACCCCTCCACCAATGCACCCCCACACCTCCCCGACCATCACCTCCACCCTCACCCCGGCCCCACACCCAGTTTTTAAATTTCAAGCCTTGTAGTGGTCAACAGATTATGTGTATATATGTATAGGCGAGGGGTGATCCGCGATTGGAAGTAGGTGTAGACCTCTTAGGAAGTATTTTGGAAGTACTTGGAAATATTTGGAAGTACTCGGAAATATTTGAAAGAATTTGGAAATATTTGAAAGTACTTGGAAATATTTGGAAGTAGAAGTGGAAGTAGGTGTACAGCATATTAGGCCGCGGTTCACCCTCGGGTATAGGTATATTAATAAATACCGTATAATAATGTTTTTTAATTAAATAACAATTTTTGAGTTCATCAATTAAATTGTCAAATTCTAATATAGAAAAAATACGTTTGTGGGATTTAAAACTCGATTTTTAATCAATTATCTTGTAATATATATAATAACAAGCTGACGCCCGCTCCTTCGGCCCGGCGTCACCTAGCCCCTGACGGGGAGCGTCTGGTTTTATGGTTAAAATTTATATAGATAATAGCTGACCAGACTACGCGTTGCTGTGACAAAAATTTAAATATATTTAAAAAATAATAATAGTTTTGAAAATAAATTGAAAATGCAAATAATTATAGAATAGGTATTAAAACAGTAAATGAATTATATATTGATTGTCAAAATTGTTCCCTTAACTAAAAGTAATATTGACAGTTGAAAGATTTCCAAAAAGCTATTATCGGCCATCTTGTTTGTTGGCTTTTACCACCCAGAGAGGCGCTGGCGTTGTTTCAGCAAAAAAAATGTTTTTTACATATCACAGGTGTGATATCTATAAAAACACTATATACAAAAACACTCGTGTATTTGAATAGAATGTTATGTGAAAATTTCAAAGAAATTGGTGAAGAACTTTCGGAGATCCTTCAACGTATCACTTAAGCGTAACAGTACATTTTTATTTTATAGATATTTATAATGATCTATTAGTGGAATTTAAAATTAAAAAACCAATTAATATTTAAAAGGAAATAGAATAAAAATGTAAATATACATTTTTATCGAGACAACCGCCTGTGAATAATTATTTCAATTAACAAAAAACACATCAAAAACAACTTAGACGTAGATGAGACCGTGACAGATCGAATCGCCAACACAAAACCCTCCTAACCCGTGAATTTCATCCAAATCGTTAGAGCCGTTTTCGAGAACCCGATTGGATATATACCGAGTGAGTTTTTTTATCTTGAGACAGTCTTATAACTCAAAAACAGTTCATTATATGGAAAAAAGTTTCAAATAAAAGTTTATTTATATCAGAGGGGAAACTAAACTATGCTATTGTTTTTCGACCTAGAACAAGCTTTCAAGGGTTTTTAAATGGAAACGTATATTTTTCGTCTACTTAATCTAGAAAAAAAATCTGAACAACTTTTATAAGAACTATTCTTTTATACGACATCAAATAAACAAAATACATGAATCAATTAGATCAGCGTTTCTCAACCTTTTTTGGCCCGTGGACCAGTAAAATTTGTAAAAAAATTCGTGGACCAGTGATATTTTTTTATCAACAAAATTTTACTAGATAATAAAGAACTACTACATAAGTTAATTGTAACATTTTTATTAATCATTTACTTACAATAATATTTAAGTTTTTTAGAAAAAATTGTCCGCCGGACCAGAGGTTGAGAATAGCTGAATTAGATCTCAAAAAAAAATCTTAATAATTATTTTCAGCAATTATTCAACCCAATTATCAAATAATAATGATTAAATGATTAATTATTTAATAATAATTAATAACTTAATAATTCTGCGATACTGGTCTGTGACATTTCAGAGTGTATCACGCAAGTCTTCTGGATGAATTCTAGTTCCAATTTCTTCGTAGCCTTTACATTTCCTGTTTTTTTTCTTTTAAACAGATTAACAACACGATAAAATGAAGCTTGTGAGGGTCTATTCCTATCAAGAAAACGCTCGGCATCCATTTCAATGGCAGCCCCTAACACTTCTTCCACATTCACCATAAATTAAGACCATTTTAATTCTTTCTTCAACAAAAAATGCTCCATTTTTATTATAGTAATATAATATAACTAGCCAGTGGATTGAGACGAGAAATAAACTTTTTTAAACTCAAGAATTTTAACTAGTTCTATTAAGTAGAAAATAATCTCTTAAATCGGTCTATAATGAAGTTTTAAGTTCAGTATAAACACTTATTTTCGTTGTTGTGACTTTTTAATTTAGTAATTATTTATTTAATAATTAATAATCCAATCATTATTCTTTGATAATTAAGTTAAACAATTGTTAAAAATAACTATTAAGAATTTTTTTTGATATCTAATTGATTCATGTATTTTGTTTATTTGATGTCATATAAAAAAATAGTTCTTATAAAAGTTGTTCAGTTTTTTTTGTAGAGTAAGTAGACGTATATAAAAAAATATAGGATTCCATTTAAAAAACAGAACTTGACATTGAAATAGCTTTGAAAGCTTGTTCTACGTCGACAAACAAAAGCGTAGTTTAGTTTCCCCCTCGATATAAATAAACTTTTATTTGAAACTTTTTTCATATAATGCATTGTTTTTGATTTATAAGACTGTCTCAAGATAAAAAAACTCACCCGGTATATACAAGATTTGCTCGTTTAATATAATAAGATAAGATAAAATAAAATTTGCTAGTTTTCTCAAAATGTTTCGAACTTCTTTGAAATCCATCTTCATGTGTTGATAAATTTGTTCGAAACTTTTATTTGTTTCCAATAGTTTTCAGTCAACAGCATGACACTTTTATCATGAGTGGTCTAAAAAGAAAAAATCTTCGAAAATTATAAAAACTTTAAAGGAAAAAAATGCATACTTCAAGTTTTTTATCTTCCTCTGTATATCCATCCTCGAGTCGTGTTAAAATTAAAAGTAATGCCTGGATTAAGGGTTTAATAATTATTTTTGTACGCTCATAGATCATATGTTCGAGAGCATTATATATTACTTGATCTTGATTAAGCCAGCTCAATTCGGTTTTTGACTTAAAATATAATAAAAAAAGTTTATTAATTATTTTATTTTTATATAAATACATGCAAAGGCGTAACAGTTTTTCCTGCCCCCTCCCCCCGCAAGAAACCTCGTGAGGGCCGTATATATTTTTAAGAATTATTTAATTACAAATAAGGTGATGTGTTCTGATGTGGCTATCCACTTGACTTTACCATACAACCTGGCCCCCTAAAATTATTTATAATCATGTAGGGGGGGGTTAGTTTGCATTTTTATAATTCTGGGGTTCCGCTGATTATGTATACAAAATTTGGTTGAATTTGCTCAAACGGCCTAGATTTTTAATTATTAACCCTACCCCCAGGGAGGGGCCTTAATTTTGGGTCGATATGCATCAAAATCTAATCAGCTCTTAATCTCAATGGACCAAAACTATTTGTGAAATTTGGTTTTGATATTCACAGTAGTTTTTGGCTAGCTCGTCCACAAAAATTTGGTAACGCACAGACTAACTAACTAACAGACATTTTGACAAAACAATTATTATCTCGAAAAATATAATTTTTTCGATGTTCACTTATTAGAGCTTTTTTGTAGAGCGAAATGCAATGGTTTCGCTCAATTTTTTTAATCAAAATAGTTTAACCCGTTTTTGAGATATTTCGAAAAAAAGAAGGAAAAAAACACTTTTTTCATGCACGATTACAACCCTGTATGGTAAAGTAAAAATATAACATTATTTAAAGCTTTTAGATCTTACACCATTTTTTGAAGCGAAAATCTCAATAAATATATTATTTTCTACTAAATAAAAGATTCACAGGTTTTGGACAATCTTTTTTATTAATGTTAAATATTAATTTTCGTACGACCTTTCGTCCTTTTCAGGACTTTATCAAGTACTCAATTATACTCAAAACTAAATTGAAAGTTTTTGTGCTGAGGGTAGCAGAATTTTATATATTGAAGGAGACAATAAAAGAGTGTGAATCAATTGTAATAGACTGATGAAGAGAGCAAAGCCCTCGAAACTATAGTCTCGTTTTAAATAAAATTTATAATTCCAGCAGAAAACACACTCTTTTATTGTCTCCTTCAATATACTCAAAACATTAATCGTTGATAAAATAGTAAAATAATCGAGACAAGAAACAATATATTCATAATATCTATCTTATAACAAATTAGCACAACCAATTCACAAAAAAAACAATCTGGTCGCGCGACAATCTAGGCCATTATAAATTACATCCTCTATAATTTTGCTTCTAATGGAATTTGCCGTAGAGTAAACATTTTAGGAGTTATAATCAATGAGGTGACTTTACGATATTTTTTGACATCATCAGGGGTCGATTACCTTTAAAAATGACTCGATTTGACGAGTAAGAATTTTACTTTCGTGGTGTGTATTGATCACATATATAGTATGGGATATGTTATTTGGATTCTAAAATTATCTTCCAAAATGGTAAGTAGCTCTCGGTCTATAAGCACAGATCATGCCTTTCCACGGAGACTTTGTAAGATTCCTTGCGAGATAGCATTTCTGGAATTGAACCAGATATTGATTTGTTGTGTAAAAACATGCAACCGCAACAATCTCATTAAATTGTTTTTTGAGCTTCATGCTATGTATAGTTTTCCTTATTTTATTTTTAAAAACTGTTTGAAAGTAAGATACTATTCTTTGTGATAAAATACAGGGTGGGCCATAAAGATCTCGCACATTTTGATAAGGTATAAAAAAATTAAAAAATTTTACTAGAAAAAAACTGAATATATTTTTGAAAAGAACATAAAATATTTTTTTTTTAATGTGTTTTAAACATTATATCAGACAAATTGTGGTCATCGTTGTCAATATATTGGTGGAGACGTTCCCGGAAGTTTACTCTCCGCGTTTGTTCAGGAGGAATAACGACGATTTTCTGTCGGATCCTTTCCTTCAAATCCTCAAGAGATTGAGGTCGACGTTTGAAAAGCTTCTCCTTTAGGTATCCCCAAAGGAAAAAGTCACAGGGACACATTTCCCTCAACACTCCGAGTGAACGTCGTGCTATGTGAGCTGTGGTCCCGTTGTTTTGAAACCACAGGTTTTCAAACATCGACCTCAATCTCTTGAGGATTTGAAGGAAAGGATCCGACAGGAAATCGACGCTATTCCGTCTGAACTAACGCGGAGAGTGATGATAAACTTTCGGGAACGTCTCCAACAGAATGTTTTGATTGTTGCCATTTGTCTGATATAATGTTTAAAACACATTTAAAAAAATTTATTTTATGTTGTTTTCGAAAAAAATATTCAGTTTTTTTCTAGTTAAATTTTTTCATTTTTTATACCTCTTCAAAATGTGGGAGATCTTTATGCCCCACCTTGTATAAACATGTGAAAAAATAAGCTGACGTGTTCTGATGTGGCCATACACTTGACTTTACCATACAACTGGCCCCCTAAAATTATTTATAATCATGTAGGGGGGGGGGGAGTTATTCCATTTTTAGACTCCAGGGGTCTCACTGATTATGTATACAAAATTTGGTTGAATTTCCATTTTTTGAGCCTACACCCCCCCCCTCCATTTTGGGCGGTTAGTTTTTGCATTTTTAGAATTCTGGGGGTCCACTGATTATATATACAAAATTTGGTTGAGTTTGCTCAAATGGCCTAGATTTTTCATTTTTAACCCCCCTCCACCCCCCTTAATTTTGAGTCGATATGCACCAAAATCTAATCAGCTCTTAATTTCAATAGACCAAAACTATGTGTGAAATTTGGTTTCGATATTCATTTCGATATTCACACTAGTTTTTGAGCTAGCTCGTCAACAAAAATTTGGTAACGCACAGATAGACAACCAGACAACCTAACAGACATTTTGACAAAACAATTATTATCTAGAAAAATGTAATTTTTTCGATGTTTACTTATTAGGGCTTTTTTGTAGAGCGAAATGCCATGGTTTCGCTCAATTTTTTTAATCAAAATAATTTAAGCCGTTTTTGAGATATTTCGAAAAAAATAAGGAAAAAAAAAACACTTTTTTCATGCACGATTACAATACTTGACCAAACCCTGTATGGTAAAGTAAAATGATTTTAAGTTAAAGATTTATTATTTATCTATATTTATTTATCTATATACTTCTTAATTGTATTTCAGTTGAACCTTCTAGGTTTCCGAATATCATATTTGGCGCTGACATATAATATCTGGACTTACAAAGGGCCCCATATCTCAAATAGCTTAGTGCCTTATCAAGTCTAAATCCGCCCATGCCGACATGCCACACTATTCTTACGCCACTGATTATGGTATTACATTATTTAAACCTTTTAGATCTTACACCATTTTTTGAAGAAAAAATCTCAAAAAATAATAATCTATATATATAGAATTAAGGTTTTGTCTGTATATTGCTCCAAATCACGCCAAATTTTGGTTGCACACGTTTCAAGCAAAGTTATGAACGAAAACACCCTCAACAAAATTCCTGTCTGTCTGTCTGTTTCAGTGGTTTCCTCGAAAAGTTGCTCACGATTCACGTAAAAACGGCTGAAGGGATTATTATGAAATTTCATATTTAGCTATATAAAGTTTTGATATTTTGACCCCAGAAGGGGGTCGCACGAATGAAAGTTATCAAATAACTCCTAAAGTATTAACCCTACGGCAAATTTTATGATAAACAATGTTGTTGTAGGGGGATGTGATTTCTGACAACTTTTGTTTAAAAAAATTTCCCCAAAAAAACCACCCAAAAAGGGGGAGGGTGAAGAAATGTAAATTTTTGCCCTTGGAGCAAACTCAGCCAAATTTTGTATACATAATCTGTGGGTCACTAGAAGGTTAGAAATTCAAAAACTGGGTGCGGAGGGTGGGTGTGGTCGTGGAATGGGGGTGGGGCGGAGTAGGGTGCGGGGTGGAGTCCAGGGGGCATAGCGGGGGTGTTGTGCGCAGGGTTGGAGGGTACGGGGTGGATGGGGTTCGGGGTCCGAGGTGGGTGGGGTGAGGGTGGTTGTTTGGGGGCGGGGTTTGGGAACGGGTGCATGGTGCGGGGGTCCTGGAGCATGCGCGGATCCAGGGGGAGGAAATGGGGGCGACCCCCCCCCTCCCCCAAAGCATTGGAGATCAACATTTTTTATATGTTTATTTAATTTTTTTTTTTATAACATTAAATTTTAAAATTGAAGAAAATAAAGTTCTAGGTGGGGGGGGCGTCTCTGACCCCCCCCCCCAAAACAGAGGTCTGGATCCGCACCTGTCCTGGAGGGGTGGGGGTGAGAGGGTTAGTGGGCTAGAGTGTGGAATGGAGTGTTGGGGTGGTGGTGTGGGGGCGGGGGTTGGGCATGGTTCGGGAGTTGGGGGTGGGGGGTTGGAGTGGGGGGTGATGGAGGGCTTCGAGGGCTGGGGTCCAGGGGGCGAGCCCCTGGCTAGTAAGAGGGCCGCCGAAGCCTTCCAGCTACTATTTTCTATTTGTGTTGATAGAATTCCTATGAGTTGCAGGACTCATGTACTTGTCACGGTACTTTGGACCATTCATTAGCTCTTGTAAGACTGGATCGTATTTGCATAAAAGATCAATGATTGGCAAAATGTTTCCGCTATTGGGCGGCAATAGTTCCCACCCCCCCCCCTCCCTTAGTACCTATCAATAAATACTTATATAATTATTTTTAAATATTAAATTTAAAAAAATAGCATGAAGAGTTTTTTTTTTATCCTTTAGGCAAATTTTCCTTGACTCACGATAGTCTCAGGGGCACTCAAGGTTTGTGGGATCCCCCCACAGTGTGAGCCCGGCTGTTACGCCTCTGAATACATGTAATATAAAGCAAAAATAATTACCACATTTTCCATTAAGTGAATTAAACATTTAATACCTAGAAGTCTATTTTCTTTTTCATAATCATCCAGAAAAAACAAACATGTTGGGAGAATGCTTGTAATTTGTTTTCCTAAATGAGGATCCTAAAAAAAAAAAAGGATTTAGAATATATTAGATTGCCGTTTAATAATAGTTGATTATTTAATGTGAGAAATATCGTTGTAGAATCAGAGTGCAGGTGTTTTATGATTTTTTATTTTTTATTTTTATTTTACTTTACCATTTCTTTTATTACTTTGCAATACACATAACAACCTCCACACCGTTACGTGTTAATTTTATTATAAAGAAAATTCTAAACAAAAAATAAAATAATATTTTCGAAAATCTTCACTTGACTAGGACAAAAAACTTCTCAAATTAAACATTTAATCTATACCTTTTCCCCCGAATTCAAAATGAGAATTTTGGAAAACAAATTTTATGGTGATTTGTTAGTTATTCTTTATACTACAAAAGAAAGAGTGGATAAGATCTTAAGTCTTGGACTTACTAGGGTGGAGACCATTTATTTCTTATAATCTCTATTAAAATTAAAATTTTTTAATATTTGCATTGTTATTTTGATGACCCTATAGGGTAAGATCCCAGGCCCAAAAGACCTACGTCATTTTATGGCAGCTAAAATTTTGAGGATCGATAGTCTAATTTCTAATACGTAGTTGAGAAGGTATGCGTACTTGCTAGCTTGAAAGCAGGCCCCTTTTACAGGTAGGAGGTACAAAAGGTACATAAAAACCTTGCAAACTTACGTCATAGTAGCAATCTTAAAAATGTATATACGTTACTGGGGGTGCTATTTTAAGGCCCTTTGAAAGTAGCCACAGACTAATCTGAAAGGACAAACATCCCGCCAGACACGATCAAGTTCTAATTTGTGTGTATGTACTCGTAAAAATATTAGGCAACCTACGTCAGAGTAGTAAGCCTAAAAATGTGAATAAGTTACTGGGGGTGCTATTTTAAGACCCTCTGAAAGAAGCCAGACTAATTTGAAGGGATAAACATCCCGCCAGACACGATCAAAGTTCGGATTTGTGTGTATGTACTTGTAAAAAAAAATAGACAAACAACGTCAGAGTAGCAAGCCTAAAAATGTGTATAAGTTACTGGGGGTGCTATTTTAAGACCCTTTGAAAGCAGTCACACCAATCTGAAGGGCCAAACATCCAGCCAGACACGATCAGTGTTCCACTGTGTATATGCTGCTTTTTTCGAGTATATACAGACAGTGGAACTTTGATCGTGTCTGTCGGGATGTTTGTCCCTTCAGATTAATTAGGCTGCTTTCAAAGGTTCTTAAAATAGCACCTCCAGTAGCGTATACACATTTTAAGGCTTGCTACTAAGACGTAGGTTAGCAAGGTTTTTATGTACCTTTTGTATCTCCTACAGGTAAAAGAGCCCCTCTTTCAAGCTAGCAAGTACGCATACCTTCTCAACTACTACTAGACAACCGATTCTCAAAATTTTAGCTGTCATAAGATGACGTAGGTCTGGAGGGCTTGGGATCTTGGACCACTAGTAATTTTGGTGTTCTACATGTTTTTATAATCATCAAAAATACCGTAAGTTAGAATATATATACCAGGTGTATAAGTTTAAAAAGGGTGCATCGCTCATAGTATGCGTTAGTGAGCGTTTTAAGCTACTTTACCGACAGGTTTTACCTCTTTTTATGAGTTTGACATTTGTGAACATTAATCAGTACAAATCACCAGCAAAATCATACAGCAATATTTTTCCTTTGGTAATCATGTCTAGTTTCTTGTCAGAAAAAAGCATATGCGGGAAGCTCTGCTTTTCTGATTTAATTTGAAAACATCGGTTGCCGAATGCTTGTGGAGGCCTATGACGACAGTGCTTTATCGGAAACAATGTGCTGAGATTTGGTTTCATCGGTTCAAAAACGGCAATTTTGAGCTGAGCGACAAGAAGAGTGAAAATCGACCTAGGAACGTTGAGGACCATCAATTGCAATCCCTTTTGGTCCCAATCGCAAAAAATGCTTGCCGAGCAGTGTTACTCAACCAACCATTTCCATGGACCTACGTGCCTTGGGAAAGGTTCAAAAGATCGGAAAATGGGTGACGCGTGAAATGAAAGATAGGCAGATGGAGCGACGCAAACCACATATGAAATCTTGCTCGCCAGACAAACAAAAGTCGTTCCTGCATCGGATTGTGACTGGGAATGAAAAGTGGATATATTATGAGAATCCTAAACGCAAGAAATCGTGGGTTGATCCCGCCCAACCATAACATCTTCCCCAAGACCAAATCGCTTTGGACAGAAGACGATGCTGTGCGTTTGGTGGGATCAGCAGAGTATCGTCTACTATGAGTTGTTGAAACCTGGTGAAAATGTCAATACCACCCGCTACCACCAATAACTGATCAAATTGCACCGTGCTCTGCGTGAAAAAAGACCGGATTATCAACAAAGACATGACAAGCTGATTTTCCTCCACAACAACGCGCCATCGCACAAGTGAACAATGGTCCGAAACTACTTGGAGAGACTTAACTGGGAGGGGGTACCCATGCCGATTATTCACCAGACCTGGGCCCTTCTGACTACCACCTTTGTTCGTGGATGGGCTATGCGCTCGCTGAGAAGCACTTCGATTCTTATGAAGACGTCAAAAAATGGCTTGATGAGTGTTTTGCCTCGAAAGAGAAGGAATTTTTTTGGCGTGGTATCCACAAATTGCCCGAGAGATGGCAAAAATGTATAGCTAGTGAGGGCCAGCCACTACTTTGAATAAGTTTGATTTTGTTTCTATGAAAAAAAATGTGTTTTTTTTATTAAAAAAGCACCGTTTTAAACTTATACACCTGGTATGTACATACAAGAATTGCTCGTTTAATATAATAAGAAATAGTGAAGTTAATTTTCTCATTAATATATCAATACACAAGAAAGGACCCAAAAACATTTGTGATAATTACAGGCTTATTGCTCTGATACCTCATGCAAGTAAAATAATGTTGTCTATCATCCATGAAAGGCTTAAGTACTACGTTGATTGGCAAATCCCACCTAACCAGACGGGTTTCGTTAAAGGTAAAGGAACTCGCGAACAAATATTGAACATAAGACTCATAATTGAAAAAGCAAGGGAGTTCTATATACCAGTTTATTTTTGCTTTGTAGATTACTGCAAAGCATTTGACAGCCTTCAATGGCCAAAACTTTGGGAGATTTTAGGGAAAATGGGGGTCCCACAACATCTGATTTTATTAATAAAGAGTCTATACGACAACAACTCTGGTGTGGTTCGGATCGAAAACAGTTTGTCAGATGAGTTTAGCATAGGCAGAGGGGTGCGTCAGGGGTGTATTTTGTCGCCTACTCTCTTCAACATATATGGAGAATATGTCATGCGGAAGGTCTTGGAGGGATGGAATGGTGGCGTCTCTGTGGGGGGTGTGAAGTTGACTAACTTGAGATATGCAGATGATACAGCCCTGCTTGCAAACTCGGAAGAAGAATTAGTCCATCTCCTTGGGAGACTTGAAAAAGTAAGCAGAGAGTATGGGCTGGAGATAAATCATACCAAAACTAAGATCATGATTATCGACCGAGCGAATAACAACATGTCCAACATTAGAAGAATCGATGGTTACGATGTGGTCGATCACTTCATATATCTTGGGTCCATGATAACCAACAAGGGCGGATGTGACGATGAAATCAACAGGCGTGTTCAGATGGGGAGATCTGTGATGACGAAACTAAAAAAATCTGGCAGGATAACAGCCTAACTATCAACACTAAAAAACTAATAGTTAAATCACTGGTCTTTCCTGTCATGTTGTATGCGTCAGAAACATGGACAGTGAAGAAGGTCAACCGCAGAAAAATTGATGCCTTCGAGCTATGGTGCTGGAGGCGAATGTTACGTATTCCCTGGACAGCGCGGCGAACAAACGTCTCGATTCTTAAGCAAGTGCGGGCTGACCAGCGTCTGTCAAGTATTGTGCTCACAAGAGTCATGAGATACTTTGGCCATCTTACTCGTGCCAGTGATGGGTTGGAGCGGATCGTGATCCAGGGAAGAGTTGAGGGTTCACGGAGAAGGGGCAGATCTCCGGCCAGATGGACCGATCAAATAAGAGAGGGGACCGGCGCGAGCTTCCAGGGTGCTTCGACGGTGGCCCGCAATCGTTCCAAATGGAGAGCAGTGATCCGCAAAATAAAATCTGTGGGCGTGTGGAGTCAGTAGGGTCACGTAACTTCTGCAAAGAAGAATGCGACTTCGAAGAAGATATCAACATTAACGAGAATTGTTTTATTAGCGCTTTTTAAACAAGATATATATCGCGAGACTACTGCGGTTGAAGCTATTGGAGTCTGCTGAGTCTTAAGTCTGGACCAAGAGAGAATGAAAAAGATGTGATCCATTTAGCTATAATCCAACGTCATTTTTGCGTTTAGCCCGCATGACACTTGGATGGATCACCAAATGAATTTGTAATCTGAGATGTTGTATATTCAATCCCCCAGTACAGAGCGCCCGATCTGTTAACACGTGTGTTAGGTGTTTGCCATTAATTTATCATAAGTTTCCTGTATTTGATTCAATCGCGAATCGAATGCAGATGATTTTTGTCAAATATTAAGTGAAAATAATATCCCCAATTTGGTACTTACGTAGTTAACGCCACCGCAGCTACAGATTTGGCGGTTTTAATCGCCTCTACTGACGACGGATTCTTTTAGAAAATGAATATTAATTAAAAAATAATTAGTAAATAATCGAAAAAATTCGTCTATGTAAAAGTCGTTGCCGGTTCGGTTAAGATATATTCAGTTCGGCTCGTATTACTTCATTTCAGGCTGGCATTTAGGCGATTAGGTTGGCTAACGCCAACCTAATCGCCTAAAAACTCAACCCGTCGACCCAACGACTTTTACATATACAATTTTTTTGGGTATTTACTAATTATTTTTTAATTAATATTCATTTTCTAAAAGAATCCGTCGTCAGTAGAGGCGATTAAAAACCGCCAAATCTGTAGCTGCGGTGCGTTAATACGTAAGTACCAAATTGGGGATATTATTTTCACTTAATATTTGACAAAAATCATCTGCATTCGATTCGCGATTGAATCAAATACAGGAAACTTATGATTAATATAATAAGATTGTCAATTGAAAAAATTACCTTAATCTGAAATAACAAATATTTGAAACTATTTTTAGCACCAGGATATTGTTTCCAAGTATCTTTTAATAGTTTTGGCCTTAATTTATATAGTACATCATTAAAGATATTGGAAATTCTTGAAGATATATTGAAATCAATTAATACACTAAGTAAACTATCCACTTGACAGATGTTACATAAATGTTTTTTTAACGATTCACATAGATGAATAATATTCTCGTTAGTCCAAAGGGAAATCTCATCATGTTCACTTATTATTAGAATTATCGCAATTATACAATTTTTAAAATGTTCATTTTCTATCGATTCATTTTCAATTTTATCTTCAACTTTTCCCAATGCTTTGACAATATCCATAAGATTATTTTCTGTATTAGTTAAATAATGATGGAGCTGGTCGTCATCTTCTTTTATCGGAAGATCAAATCCAAATTCATATTTAGGTATATAACTTTCTTCAATCAATTTTGTCATTAATATCCAAATATTATCAATTATCGGACCCGTGTTGAGATCTTCAGCCAACGTGATAATATTTATGAAATCCATAATTATCAAATAAAAACTTATTTCTTAATTTAACAAAAAAAATATATATTTAATGTTTCACATTATTTCTATTTCAGACTGGTTCAGATTAATTTGAAAGGTAAGGTTGGTTTTCTTCAAAAAATAGTTCAATTTCCTCTTCTAGATGGCAATAGTATCGTTGTTTCTATAAAATAAGCTGACGTGTTCTGATGTGGCCATCCAATTGACTTTACCATACAACCTGGCCACTCACTTATATTTAATACTTAATAAAATTATTTATAATCATGTAGGGGGGGAGTTTTTGCATTTCAAATTACTCTGGACCACTGATTATGTATACAAAATTTGGTTGAGTTTGGTACAAGGTTAGATTTTCATTTTTTGACCCTACACCCCCCCCCCCATTTTGGGCGTTTTAGTTTTTGCACATTTAGACTTCTTGGGTCCCACTGATTATGTATACAAAATTTGGTTAGTTTGGTAAATGGCCAAGATTTTCATTTTTTGACCCTCCGCCCCCCCCCCCCATTTCGGGCGGTTAGTTTTTGCATTTTTAGACTTCTGGGGGTCCACTGATTATGTATACAAAATTTGGTTAGTTTAGTAAATGGCCAAGATTTTCATTTTTTGACCCTCCGCCCCCCCCCCCCATTTCGGGCGGTTAGTTTTTGCATTTTTAGACTTCTGGGGGTCCACTGATTATGTATACAAAAATTTGGTTAGTTTGGTAAATGGCCAAGATTTTCATTTTTTGACCCGCCCAACCCCCATTTTGGGCGGTTAGTTTTTCATTTTTAGACTTCTGGGGTCCCACATGATTATGTATACAAAATTTGGCTGAGTTTGCTCAAATGGCCTAGATTTTTAGCCCTCCACCCCCTTAATTTTGGGTCGAAATGCACCAAAATCTAATTAGCTCTTAATCTCAATGGACCAAAACTACGTGTGAAAAATGGTTTTGATATTCACACTAGTTTTTGAGCTATGGCTAGTCTGACAAAAAATTTGCTAACGCACAGACTAACAACCTGACAACCAGACAGACATTTTGACAAAACAATTATTATCTCGAAAAATATAATGTTTTCGATGTTCGCTCGAATTTTTTTAATCAAGAAATTTCAGCCGTTTTTGAGATATTTCGAAAAAAAGAAGGAAAAAAACCACTTATTTCATGCACGATTACAATACTTGACCATACCCTGTGTGATGGTAAAGTAAAAAAAAAGAATTTTGTATGTTCATGTAAGCCTTAAGCCCGACTGAGGAAAGGTAGAAATAAATAAATAAAATTGGTTTCTATGCAAGTAGTACAAATAAAATTCCGTACAGCCGCCGTACAGTGGAATTCTGGTTAAAGAACTTTTATTTTGTAAAAACTTTGCCTCGGATAATGAAATAAAATAATCGTTTTTTATGTTCAATTTTAGTTAATGTTAGTATGAGTGACGTCCAAGTATTTATGAAAACTTTTTTTTAATTTTTCACTTTTGTGATTTGTTATTTTAATATATTTATTAATGTAGTTGTTTCACCATATGGGTCTTCTTAGGATTTTTTGAAATTTAGATAGATTATTCTTTAAATACTTCTGCATCGATTGGTGGCAAAACAAAATTTATGAACAATATAGTTCCGGAGATATTAAATTTCAAAGATAGAGTTTTTCAGACCCGTTTTACATTGCACTATACGGGATATCGGAAAGTTTACATACATATATAATTATAATTAAGAAACCCTTCTTACCAGTGTTATAAAAAACTAAAACAACATTGAACAATAACTAATACATTTTTTAAGAAAATTTTAATTCATAGTTAACACAGTTTCTGAAATAATAATGAATAAATAATGAAAAATGTACACTAAAAACAAGCTGGCAACAACGCATGTATTTAACCTAAAAAGTGTGTGTTAACTTTAGTACTTTTTTGACGTTTTTTCGCTTCAACCATTGTTGCAATAGCTTTCAATCGCTTATTAAGAACTTTTTGTTTTATAAATCGACCTTTATAATGTATTTTATCTGTCATTTTTATGATAAAAATATTCAAGCTCGGACAATGATGCCAGATTTGTCAAACGAGCACGGGATTGGCTAGTAGTGGTACATAAACAGCAAAAAGTTTTGGGCTTATGAATTATGAATAGTTATTGTCTGTTCTATATTCTCTAGCATTAACTTTTTGCTAGTATTGTCGCGAAACAACTACCTTACTTACAACCTGGCACTTAAGAAAGAGAAAACGTATACGGTGTGTAGAAAACGTTTTAGTGTAACAGTCCCCTGTGAGCGGAGAGGTGTGTGTGGGAGGGGGGATATAGACTATAAAGCAGTGGCTCACGCTTTACATACCATGCGCAATTTTTCATTTACCTACGAGTTCAGTAGCGCCATATAACTAAAGCACATTTTCAACCTTTTTACGTTCATGGTTGGGGTTGGAAAATATGGACTTTGGGTACTAGAAAAACTTCATGATGAAATTCGCCACTTGTAATCCTCCAATGCGCCACGTTTGCCGCATGTGCCATAGGATGGCCACCCCTATAAGTACCTAAAGTATTAACCGAGTGGGACAAGTAACCTTTGACCTTACTTCACTATAAAGGGCGGAAAAATACATTTTTTTGAGATATTTTAAGGAAATTATATTTTTAATTTCTATATAAAATGCACATTTTATTACAAGTATGATATTTAAAAATATTGGGGTTTGGGAAAAAATCGTAGGAAAGGGTTTTAGCAGGTAACTTTAGTTACTACACTAAAAAATCTTAAACAGAAAGATGCAGCTTATAAATACATTCTTGTATGCCAAATTTTAGCTTTAACCGTTTAGTATCTTCTTTTTTTAACCGATTTCAAAAATACATAAAAAAGATTTTTATTGCTCAAAAGTACATATAACACCGTTTTTTGACCCGATGTTTTAATAGGTTATTTATGCTATTAATAGGGTTTATTAGATGTTTGAGGTATTTTGATGGTAAGAAATACTTACTTTTTATTTATTTTAATCTGCTTCGCGGTGGTGTAATTCAGTGGAAATCTCTTTGTCTTAAATTTGCTATGATTATTTTAATAATTTGAACTTTGATACTCTACTTTACTTTAAATTATATGTATATATATATAATAAAATAAAAAAATAAAAAAATAAAAGAATGAATAATAAAAATAATTAATTATAATAAAAGGGTTGGATTGATATCGGGAACGGTAGGTGAGGGAATTTAAATACTAAGGGTAATGAATTAATTTTTTAGGTTTAACTCGATAAGAATGATAGAACAAAAATTAAATATATATATAACAATTTATTGCCGATGAAGAAAAAAATCAATATAAAATAGATAGTTTTTAAGGAATTTGGTGTTGGTACTTGGTGAAACAATTTTTTAAAATTATTGGATAAAAATACTTTATCACTTTATACTAAAATTACCTTTTCTCCCTCCACTAATTTTAATATTTACTCTTTTGTTATCTTAAAAGAATAGATTTACCAGTGACTTGTATTCAAGAGAAATTTCGACTTATTCAGGTCAGTTACTTTCTGTATCTCTCTGAAGATGGGTTAGAATCATCCTCATCATTGAGCCCTTACACAGTCCTAAGACCTGGTTTGACGCAACAATCCGTCTCCACTCGAGCTCCGTCCATGCGCCGCTATTTAACCTCTCTAAATGTCTGGCATCCCATATCCCCAATTATTTGGTTGAAATATTCATACATCTGGTTCTTCCCCTTCCCCTTTTCTTTCCCACCTCCCCCTCCAAGATATCCCTAAGCAGTCCCCCATGTCTCAGTGTGTGCCCCATCATCTAGCCTCTTCTCTTCTTCAGACTCTTCCGCGAGGTTCTTCTTTCTCCGATTCTTCCAAGAACTTCTGCATTTGTAATTTTATCCATCCATTTGATATTCGTCATTCTTCTGCAGCACCACATTTCGAAAGCCTTCCAATCTCTTTCTCTCCGATTTTCCGGTTGATCAGGTTTCACACCCGTACATGGCTATCCTCCGCTCATATGTCTTCAGCTGGCAGCTTCCTGTTTGCTTCCCTAGTTAGTCACCCGAAATATATATATCGAAGATTAAAGATTCTCTAAAAATAAATTCGTTTTATTTTTTGCTCATCTGCCAATAGCTGAAACCTACCAAGTATTTTTATCCAATAATTATAAAATAGATAGATGTAACAAATGAGAAATATTTCAATATGCAATCAGAATTTACTTATGGATTGATATTATAAATATTTAATATTCCCAGAGAGCGGAAAATCAAATGAGAATCAGATAAAAAGATGGACTTTGTAAATGGCAACAATTGAGAAAACAAGAGAATATTAGGTATACGTTTGTCCCTTTGTCCAGCAGTAATTATAGGCCGTTTTCAATATGGTGTTGTCGAGACGTGCCTGTTGTTCTCTGTCCTTGATCTCGGGATTCGTATTTCTTGTTATTCTTGCACTTTCGAGTTTTCGCTTGAGATATAGCGAAGAGAGCGATGGAGCGTTCGATTCATAAGCAGGAGGCGCCACCGAGATAACTATGCAGTTGTATGTATATCTATAGATATATTGTATTAGAATTGCATATTATATATATGACAAGATCAGAATTAATTATATGAGAAGGAAAGTATAATAGAAAATGGTAATACAACATTAGATATTGGTGGATATGAATTAAAATGGCAGCCTAGTGTGCGATATCTTGGTGCTACACTTGACCGTAGGACGAATTGGGCTCTCCATACCAAGTTAGCCAGAGAGAGGGTCTCCTGGTAGCGAAAATCATTTGGCCTTTGATTAGACCTGGCAGCCTGCTTCCTCTGAAAAGCTGACTCTGTATAAAATGCTTGTTCGGCCAATCATGGGATACGCTGCCCCTGCATGGCTCCCCTTCGCCTCCAAAACCAGGCAACGATTTGGAAAGGGTCCAGTCAAAAACATTAAGGAAAATGACCATTCCTCCACCTGGAATCAACAACCATATAATAAGAATCGGACTAAACATGACTTCTCTAAAAGAAAACCTGGAAAATAGTGTTAAAAAAATTCGAAAATAATGCGCAATCAAATCTCAACCCTCTAATTAACGAAATATACCGCATTTCATCATTATTCATTTTGTTTTGTTTTTGTGTTTTTTTTTCTTTTTTATGTTAAAAATAAAAAGTATGGGGTTTTTTATCAATTTTTTTCCCTTACCAAAATAAGGAGTATCAAAAATATGTTAAAAATTAAAAAAAAAAATGGACATTCGATGGTGAGGCTTTTGGACCTCGAGGTCGAAGTTTTTTGTATTTGTAAAATATTTGTATTTTTTTTTTTGTATTGGATAATAAAAGTCATTATTTATTTATTTATTTAATAGAAAATGGTATGTATAAGCGTGATAGGAGTGTATAAAATTGCATGGAAAATTGCATAGATGGATTGAGGAATTTATGGAATAGTTTGGATTGAATTGATTTGAAAAGAATTGATGGAATTGGTTGAATGGAGTTGATTTGAATGATGTGTCCGCCGTGTTCCGCGTTTTACGATAGAATCCCTCCTTTTTCCCTCTACGCTCCTCGGCTGAGACCATGTGTTGTAATATGACATTCTTGATTGGTTGCTTGATTTGTTCTCCTTTTTTTGCATACGATGGGGATGTCGTTCTTAGTATCTCTTTCTTTCCATCTTCCCGATTATTGACCGGCTCTGCTTAAAGTATGATCTATTTCTAATTGCCATTTCTATGAAATTATCTTTAAATATATAAATTATATCGATTATAAATGAAAAATTAGACTTTACTAGTTAATAATATCATTATCATGGATTAAAAAAATTATAAAATTAGAATTATTGAATTTAAATCTCTAAAAAGAATCTCGCCAATGAATTTGTGTTTTTCTCTATATAAATTTCCATACAATGTAGGATATATTGTGAAAATGAGGGATACATTGGGGAGACGATAATGGATTTGAAATTATTATCGGAAAAGAGGTTTTTTTTATTTAATTAGTTTTTTCCTCTTATTAAAAACAAGGACTAAAAAAAATGATCAAGGACACTCGATGGTGGAGAAGTAATCTCCGGAGTCGAAGCTAAAATACAATGTATACATTAATTGTAAAATAATTGGTTTAATAAAATTTATATAAAAAAAAAAGGATATATTGTAATGTTTTGAAAATGATATCGTCCAAGTCGCCACTGGCGAGCAATGTACATATTGAGCCTTTTAAAGAAGTGTCGGGCACTCTTCCCAGTATATTGCAAAATTTTGCGTGAACGACTGGCAGTATGGGCCGAAACGTCTCCACAACAAAGCCCCGTTGCTCACCTGACCACGATATGGTGTCTACTGAAAACGGTATTACTCACCCAACCTAACGGCACCTGCCAACCCCCTCTATTCGGTCTGGGGGCACTTCAGTGATTTTTTTGAACTAGGGACTGGATTCTGCCCCACCCTGTATTAATGTATAATTGTGAATGAAATGAATGATGGCCAACCCCGTTTTATATTAATTTGTAGACCGTGAAGAAGGAGGGAAGATCCTCCGAAACGTCGGTTTTTAAGAGGATGAAAATGACTTTCTAATAAATTTATTTTATTCGAAATTGTATTTTTTCATTATCCTTGGGCTACCTTCCATCAATTCTCCATGAATATTTAAATTATATAGGTTCAATTCAATTTTTTGAAATAGTCTTTAAAAAAATTAAAAATTTATTATAAAATCTCAAAAAACAGAAATATTAAATAAATAAAGAAATTAAGATGATTTTAGGTTTTTCTTTAAAAACAAATGTACAACATATATATTTATATATAGGTATAGTAATTATCTAAATACACATATGATACTACAGCTGACTTCTATTTCAGCTTCCCCTTCATTCGTATATTTAATAAATAGGATACATCGAGGGGTGAACCGCGACCTAAAATCGTGTACACCTACTTCCACTTTCATTTCCAAGTAGAAGACAATAGATTATCTAATGAATTCCAAAGTAATTCCAAAGACTGTGTACACCTAATTCCAATCGCGGTTCACCCCTCGGGATACATATTATAGGTTGAATAAATCAAGAGGTATTAAAAAACAATGCAAGTTCTTGCATGCATATTATAATGAAAAGGTTTAATTGTAAAACAATATAATAAAAAGATATGAAAAAAAAAATGAAAAATTTAACAACAAAAAAAAATAAAATAAAATCACCTTAATTTTAAAATTCTTAATAAATTTAACAAAATTTATATTATAAAAACAATAATTTGTTTTAATTTTGAGGATGAAAGTAAAAATGTTGATCAAGTATCAGGATTTTCGGACAAAAATAACACTTTGTTTATTTCTTTGAAAACCATAAAATATAAGAATGAGAGAGATATAAAATCTAATGCCATGGATTGCGCTTATTGTAAGTTTGTTTAGTATGAGCAAATAAAATAGTATTTTGGTTGTAGAATGAAACAATATCACTCTGATAAGGCAGGGACAGCTTTATCAAAAAATACTCATGATTTTGTGCATACAGGGTGGGCCATCTACATTTGACCCTTTTGTTTCATCATCATCATCATTGAGTATACAGTCCTAAGACTGGTTTGACGCAACCACCCGTCTCCACTCGGCTCTGTCCCCCACCAGCTGTTTGACCTCCCTAAATGTCTCGCATCCCATATCCTCAATTTGTTTCTGAAATAAAAATTTAAAGAAAAACGAATCGATTTTTTCTTTGAATTAGGCATTTATTTTGGTCCAAGTAAATACATATAAGCTACTTTTCGAATATGATTTGGTTCAGATCATAGAGTAATATAGAGTGGAAGGCTCCATAAGGAGCCAATGTATTTTAGCGTATACGAGTTACAGAGCTCTCTGGCGAGACAAGGGCAAAACCATTGGGCAATAAAATGGTGGAAAACGCTCTCTTCGGGGCAAATTTTGGTGACATTATCAAGAGTAAATAAACTGCAACGGATCGTTGCTAAACTTGATCCAATGAACTATCGTAGTCTAGGGTAAAGTACTTTAAAAAAAAATTTTACAAAAAATTTTATATGACCATTTTTATGGTCCTCAAGGTACTCAATTACAATATTAAATTTCATCAAAATTGGTTAAGTCATTTTCAAGATATTTAGAAAAAACTAAAAAAGTACTGAAATAAAGTACTAATGTTTGTGGGCCGATATGTACCAAAAACTAATCAGCGCTTCATTTTGTTAAAATAATGTTAGGTTTTCATTTCAATTGGTGCAACGGTGTGGAAAAAATCGTGGACGAAAAAAACGATAACATCCATCCATCCATCCGCACGCACTTCCAAAATAAAAATGGCACTTTTTAGCCTCTCGACGAGACCCCAGGTAATTTTTGTCAAAATTGTCACGTGCTAAAATTCAATCTAATTGAATACTACAATTTGTGACCTTAATTGAGTCCATGGGTTCCGTAGTCTTTACCTGAGGACCCTTTGAAGTCGCGCTTGCCGCCAGACCGATTACAATACTTTACCCATGCTTCGCATTGGATAAAGTAAAAATACGCTTATATATATATATATAACATAAAGGATATGTATCTTTTATCTATGACAAAGGCTTTGAATGTTCTATGATCTTTGGATAGCTCTTAAGAACTAAGAGTTTGCTAATTGCAGTCGCTAGAGAGCGTTCAGCTGATCGCCTTTTGTTTGCTCTGACGACATAATGGGCTCGTTTTTCTGGCATTTTCAAGGAGTGGTAAACAAACAAAATTGCAGGTACTACGCCACTGAAAACCCACAATTAATCCAGGAAGGGGGGGTCGATAGGCTAGGAGGTAGCGTGACAGCGAGCTAACCAGGGGACCCGGGTTCGAATCCGACTCGAGGCAGCCAGCTAAAATCTGACCCCCGGGGGTAGAGACAAATTTTAAAAATATAGCTAGTATCGTAATTAGGCTTATGGCTAGAAAGGCCGAAAAGCCAAAAAAAAAAATCCAGGAAAAGACTTCCTATGATCCAAAAGTGACCGTCTGGTGTGGCCGTACTTCTTCGAGGACGAGCGGTCGAAGTCTGTTACTGTCAACGGTGATTATGACTGGCCACCGCCTTCGTCTGATTTAACGCCGCTAGACTTTTATTTGTGGAGATATTTGAAATCAAAAGTATACATCGACAAGCCACGAACTCTAGCTCAACTTAAGACTATTGTTTGAAATAAAAGATTTATTCGTGAAATCTTTTATTTACTTAATTTAATGTGTAATACATTTACTGCTTTACCTTAATCGTCGATCATGGCCATTGCGATTTCTCTACGTTTACGAATGACCCTGCCTGTCTTTGTTGATTCTCGATTATATACTTTATTTTTCCATATATCTGCCTAACCTTCTCGTTACGACCCCACTTATATTTCTACTGAACCTGACTTACTTTCCATACGTTCTATCGCTACTTAAATCGAACTAGCTTTTCAAGAAGACAGCCGAACTACAGCTGAGGAGATGCGAGGCGTCAAAGGATATAGAAGACTAGATAAAATCAAAAATAGTCAAATAAAGGAACTCCAAATATCAGGGATAGATAGTACCAGGGATAAATATAAACAAAATTGGATTGACCACCTCGAAAGGATGGAAGACTCAAGACTGTCAAAATATGTCCTGAACTATAAACCTAAAAGGAAAAAAGATCGCGAACGCCCTAGAACAGTGTTCCGCAAACTTCTTGTGATCAAGGTACACCTACCAAATCAAGAAATTTTAGAGCAGGCTTGTCCAACCCGCGGCCCGCGGGCCGTATGCGCCCCAAGATGGCTATCAATGTGGCCCGACAAAAAATCGCGAACTTACAAACTTTATGAGATTGAGACTAAAAATTCCATTGATATTACTAAAAATACAATATTTTTAACTTGCTATTAATTTATTAGTAATGAATTTTTGAATTTAACACGTTATTTTGCAATGAGATATTCATAAAGTGATTCTTAAATAATTTTATTTATTCAAGCATCTATTTTCAAATATGAACCCCACAAAGAATGAAGCTAGATCTAAAATATTTGATGAGCTTTTTGAGAATTCACTGAGAATTCCTTTGAGCCAAATATCGACTGATTAATGTCCCAAAAACAATGACTACTACAATCACTATAATTTTATGTTGCTGATTTGCTTCTTACTTTTATAATAAAAAATTTATAAAGTAACAAAGCTTCATTTCTTAAGTATATTGAGTACATATTCTACGTTTTTTTGCTCATCAGCTATTATTAGCGTTAGTGTATTTTATGTGTGGCCCAAAACAGCTCATATTCTTCCAATCTGGCTCAGGGAAGATAAAAGGTTTGACACCCCTGTTTTAGAGGTACACCAAAGAAAAAACCAATGTTTATTTAATATTTATTTATTTATTTATTATTAAAATCAATATAATATGAAAAATTTAGTTGGTTCATGTCCATTTTAATAATAAATAATAGATTCACGGGTTTTATTTATAATATGAAAAGATGTTTAATGAGAAATGTGAGCCTGCTTAAATGAGCACAGGCGATCAAAATTTGGAGCAATCGTTGATAAGGCTGCTTGCATAACTCTCAGCTATGTGTATTATCTTCAAAAAACTTGACATTTTTCCACGGCACAGCAACTAATGACCATGGTACAGTAGTGTGCCGCGGCACACACTTTACGGAACACTGTTGGGGGAATAATGTCTTAGCCGGAACAGGCTTAACGGCCTAATCCTTGACTGCAAATGATGATGATGATGATTTATGTCAACAATTTATGAAACTATGAATGATTTTGGAATAGTGGCTCTAGTTTTTTTTAATCTTCATTTTCATATTACACTATAAAAAGCAGTAAATATGAAAAAGAAAAAGCATGTATATTTTATAATATCAAATTTTTATTGAAAAATATTACTAATTGTTTTGTTTTACTGTTTTATTAATTTATAAAGATGTAAAAATAGAAAAAATTAGCAAAAACAATGTTACACTTTAGAGAATCGCCTTTTATAAGCTTATAAACATAAAAACCAGAGCCAATTCAGTACTTTCATGAATATATTCGTAAACTGTGTACTCGAAATTATAGAAATCCGCAGAAATATCCAGAGCAACAATTTTTTTTTTTTGTTGAGTTGTGTGATATCGAACTTTGAATATGATTTAATAAAGTATTGAAAGCTCGGAAGTAAACAATTAAAAGTGTTATTTTTGACCGAAAACCTGATACCTGCTCAACATTAAAAAAAAAAATACGCATTGAGTTTTCTTATATTTATTTGAATTGCTGTGGTGGGGGTCCGAAAATGCTGCCCGATTGTTTGCTTGCAGTTCGTGATGGCGCAAAACCAAGCATTTTTTGAATGTTCTAGTAGAAAAATAGAAAAAATAATTATATATATGAAATTAAAAGATTGTTCCAAAAATTAAGTGACTTCATTTTTTAAATTATTTTTAAATTGAAATTTTTATTTAATCACAAACTAGTTAAAGACAATGATTTCAGTTAATTATTATTATTTATTTTATTGTTTCACCAAACAGTTTAAGTTCAAAATAGATTCTAGTCAATGATAAATGTTTTTTTATGAATTATTGCTCTTCTTCTTTTAATAGACCTATGTTCTGTTTATTCTAACTCGTCCTGCCAGAGTTTTTAGGTCGACCTCTGCTTCTCTTGCCTGCTGGTTTATTCGTTAAAATTTTCTTGAGAATCCGGTCTTCGCTCATTCTTTCCACGTGTGTGTACCAATTTTTTCTTCTACATTTAATCCCGTCATCGATCTTTTGAATTCCACATTTTTCCCTGATGTCTTCACGTCTTTGTTTATCAAACAGCGATAGATCAAGGATTCTTCTTCATCTCAGCCGTTTCCAACATCTGCCTAGTTTTGGAGGTATCTGGACTTGTTTCGGCTGCGTTGGTCAGTATTGGTCTTATCATAGTCTTATATATTCGTACCTTGGATTCTGTTCTTAAGAACTTATTCGACCAAATTGCGTTATTAACACAACCTGATATCCTTAGTGCTTTAATAGATTGTGTTTTTACTTCTGTCTCTAGATCTTGATGAGAGGTTATCTGAATACCAAGGTACGTAAATGACATGACCTGTTCAATTACCCTATCAGTACCTGGAGGCACCGAGCGATGCTCGGTAACTTCTTCTTTCAGTTAAAAGCTTTATTTTATTATTATTTTTAAATTAATTTAAAATTCTGATAAAAAAGGTCGATTTTTATTTTAGAGGCGTTTTCAAATTAAAAAAAATACAAAAATATATAATATTCGCTCACTGTACCCCCCCCCCACTCCACCCCGCTCGAACCCACCCCCGAAACCTCGCCCTACCGAATGACCCA
Organism: Forficula auricularia; assembly: GCA_024734495.1. NCBI lineage: Eukaryota > Metazoa > Arthropoda > Insecta > Dermaptera > Forficulidae > Forficula > Forficula auricularia. Next base: position 10,611,308 of record JALMQS010000120.1, read on the forward strand.
CCTCCTGCACCTGTTTTGATTCAACCATATGATTCATTTTTATTCATCCAATTGTTAATTAATAAAACCTATCAAAATGTGTTGTTTTTTCAGAAAATTGAGACCTGCTCTTGATTATTTTTTATTCTATTAAATAAATAAAGTTCAAAACAATTATAAAACGTTTATTAATATTTCTAACGTTTAGGGACAACAAAATATGTTAAAATCCACAATCACAATACTTCTTCAAGGCCTTTGAGAATAAAGGATTTACCCGACCCATTGTCTGCCTGAGCACAAAAGGAAAAGGGAAACCTTTTTTTAAAACCCTAAGAATGGGATTTGTCTACCTGAGAATAATTAATTTGATTACGAAAAAGCCCATCAAAAACAATTTTGTCGAAGATGAGACCGTGACAGATCGAATTGTCACCCCAAAAACCCCCTAACCCGTGAATTTCATCAAAATCGGTAAAGCCGTTTTCAAAATAGAACCAAGATACAAATATATAAACAAATATACAATTTTTGCTCGTTTAATAAGAGTAGATATAGCTGTAATTTGCATCGAAGTGGCTCTTTGGATTGTTGAGATCGAATTTGGTGGCTAGTAGAGTGAATCGATATAGAAGCCTTTGAAGAGAATCTTTATCTTCGGCAACCAGGACTGCGTCGTCTGCGTAGCACACACATGATATATTTTCATCTCCGATTGTGTATCCTTTAAGGTCTTTAATTCCCTCTATTATCTCGTTCATTACTATGTTGAATAGTATTGGGCTAAGGGAATCACCTTGCCTAATCCCTTGGTTTACTGGGATGCTCTTTGTCAGCCTTCCTTCTATTTTTAGCTTTGCGGAGTTGTTTGTATAAATATCTTTGATCAGGTTAATAAGATTATTTGGGACTTTATGCTTAATCAGGATCTTGATGATATGTGTAAGCTTGATCTTATCAAATGCCTTTTCGATATCAATGAAGCAGAAGAAAGCTGGCTTATTGAATTCATCGGCTTTTTCGGAGAGTTGTCTGATGGCAAAAATGGCATTAATATGTGATCGATTCCTACGGATCAGAATTATTGCTATATATGGTTAACACTAGAACGCCCAAAGCCGGTTTTCACATTTCATTTCTCTTTCATTTCGTTACTTTTTAAGTTAGAACTTTGAAACTCGCTGACTTTTAATCATTTTTGAATAGCTTTATAATAAAAAAAATAGCACCCATATATGAATTTTTATTTAGGAGAAAATTATGGATTTACCAAGAACGCCCAAAAAGCCGTCAATTTGACGCTAACACTTTTTTACCCCAATTTTTATATTTTAAATTAATTTTTTAAGTACGAATAATTCCCATTCTTTTTTTGGAACATTTCCATCCTTTTTGACCCTTGGATAATTTTTTGTTCCTTTTTCTTTTTGTGCCTTTTTTTTTAATTTACAATCTTCCTTGAAAAACTTGGGGTAAAATAAAAAAATTATACAGTGAAAGTCTTAAGGGTTTGGCTACTGGCCCGGCAAGCTTAGTTAGCGCTTGGGTTCGATTCCTAAGGGGACGAACCTCTCTGATATGCAATGTAAAAATATTTCTCTAATATCTATGAAGTCCTTTAAAGTTAAATTCATTTAAAAAAATTATGTTTCTTTATGTGAATTTTTTTTATCTTTTGATGATTCACTTTATTATTTTACAACATTTCGAGGGAACCTACTGTTTTGAAATACATATATAGCCCCTAGTCTTGCCATTTCATTTTTGTTCCGCCCTTAGAATTATCAACAACAAATTTCTCTCTCAATTTCTTGTGAGTTTTTTTCGTATATTTTTTTTTTATTTCAATATTATTTATAATGGCACGAGCTCTCAGTGAAGCTGAAATATTAGAAATTTTAAAAAATATTACACCGGATAATTCATAATTAAAAAATTAAAATGTAATATGTTAATATCTGTATTTTTAATATATAAATTGATAATAGAATTATATTTATTATTAGAAAAAATAAAATAAATATTAAATAAAAGGAAACAGAATGATTTTATTTAGTGTGAGTGTTGAAAAATGCAAGTCGTCAAATTGACGGCATCCGGGCGTTCTAGTGTTAAAATTAATGTGTGAAATATCTATGTTAATACTCGTAAGTTAAGGATGGTTTATGTTTTTATGTATACAAAGTGACAATTTTCAGATCTTGAACGAAATTTGCTACTGAAGACGATCAACCAGTGACCGAAACTGTTTGGTGAATTAATAAAATAAATAATAATAATTAAATTAAATTATTGTCTTTTATTAGTTTGTGACTAAAAAAACCTTTCAATTTAAAAATAATATGAAATTAATAATTATAATAAAAAAAAATGTTCTGTCGAATAGACATTGTGCAGAGAATATAAAGAAAGATAAATGAACATTCTGTATAATCAGTTCCAGGTAAATTACGATGAGAGAGACTTTGAAGCCATGAGATTGGTACAAACGGAAGCCTTGCTACCACACGGCCATCGAAACTAAAAAAAATTGAGAAATAGGACTATTTATTTATTTTTGAATAGACTGTCAATACAAATACAGTATACAAAAAGTTTTTTAGAATTACAAAATTGTGATTCTCATGTATTAGAAGTACAACAAAGAACAAAGATCAAAAGCACACAAATATACAAATATATCTTAAGTTTATAAAGATTAATAGTTAAAATTAACATTTTTTTCTTTTCTTTAACATAAAAAAGAAAACAAAAGAACAACACACAAATACAAAAATATATCTTAATTCACAAATTATAAATTATGCCTACAACTCGTCCAGTCTATAGAGATTTAGAGTTAGCAAGAAGCATTTTAGTTTTGTCTTCAAAAGAAAGAGCGTTGGCAAACTCTTAATTTCTAAAGGTACCTTATTGTAAATTTTTATGACGTTATTAACTGGGCTTTTTAATGTCACAGACAAACAACTGGCATTTATCCTCAGATCATTCCTGCATCTAGTGTTATATTCGTGACTAAAGATATTTTTATTAAAAAGTTCTGGGCGTTTTTTTAAAAATAAAACACTTTCCATAACGCAGAGGTCATATACAGTTAAAATGTTCAATGCTTGGAAGATACTTTTGCAGTGAGTTCTCAGTCCCGCCCCTACAATAGCTCTAACACACCTTTTTTGTGCAGTAAACAATCTAGCAACATGTGTAGACCCTTCCCAAATTACTATACCATATCTCAAACTGGATTCAACATAGGCATAATAAATATTTAAGAGAACCCTCAGAGGAACCGTATGTCGAAGAGTGCGGATCAGAAAACCATATTTATTGACCCTTTGTATAATCATATTGATGTGATTACTCCAGCTTAGATGTCTGTCAATATTTAGTCCCAAGAACTTCACCGCGTCTATAATTCTGATTGCTCCGAAATCATTCAAGCCTAAATTATGTTGTACGGATCCATACTCTCCAAACCGTATGTTTTGAGTCTTTTCGATATTTAACTGGAGACTCTTCTCCTTAAACCACTGCGACACGCCAAGTAACGATGTATTCACGGTCGATGAAAGAAGTAGCTCGTTTTTTACCACATAAACTATTGCTGTGTCGTCAGCAAAGAGTAACACATTTTCCTCTGCTACGATCAAGTCGTTGATATATACAATGAATAGCAGTGGCCCAAGCACTGATATATTAGAAGTATTTTCTTTTTGGTAGAATTTCAATGAAGAATTGATGGAAGGCAGCCCACAGTTAATGAAAAAATGAAAATACGAAGAAAATAAACGTCACGTCACTTTCATTGTCTTAAAAACCCAACGTTTAGGTTTTAGGAGGATCTTTCCTCCTATTTCAGGGTTTAAAAGGGTAAACAAATAGACATAATACTTCCTTCTTCTCTACTTCAGGAGTCGAAATTTGCCGTTTCTTAACAGAAGAAGAAGATCAATAGAATATTTTTCTTTAATTTTTAAGAGGATGAAAGTGAAGTTTCAACAGTGGTTGGATCAGATAAGATATTCTGTTTAAAATACGCGGGCGATGTGGCTATAGTGGCGGATACCGAAGATGGAATGAGAGATTGATTAAAGCAGTGTTTCTCAAAGTGTGTTCCGCGGAACCCTGGGGTTCCATGAAAACTCGCCAAGGGTTCCACAAAAAAATTCACGGCAGGTGAAATAATTCTAGCGTTCAAAAGGAAGGTGCAGTTTTGGATTAGTTGTGTGAATCGCAGAGATCTCGAGTGTTTTCTACCTATGAAGGACATTTTGGAAGAAGATCTAAATACCAGTCAATATACGAAAATCGTTCATCACTTAGAAATGTCTGAATAAATCAATTGAACAATATTTCACTTTATCTAAATGATTTCAGATTCTTCACTGCAGACAGCCTATAAAACGATGCCTTTGGCAAAATTTTGGTCTAGTTCTCTAGTTTAACAGGCGAATATTCACAGTTGACCCAGAAAAGTGTTTTATGGTAATTCTCTTTTACCATTTGCTACAACTAATTTGTGCGAGTCTGAATTCTCAACTTACCTATTAACAAAAAATAAATAACGCAATAAGAGGAAGCAGAGTCGGATATGAGATTACAACGTTCATCAATAAGACCTGATATAAAGTATTTATGTACGTAAACACAAAAAACAGTATCATTCATCGCATTTTTTGATGGCAATACCTATGAAAAGTCGATGTGTTCGAAAATGTTTTTTTTTTCTTTTACTTACGGAAGTTTTGATTTAGTTACTGTTTAATATTGATATATATAGTGGGTGATTGTATAAATAAAACAAATATAAGACAATAAAAGTGGTGTTTCTTAACTAATTCACTACGGATAACTATATTTTAAAGCCAAAAAAAATGTTCCCATAACAACGCTTTAAGCCACATCACAAGATTATCGGGATCCACGCTTACCTTATAAACAGAAAAGGGTTCACAAAGAGAAACAAAGAGGTTGTCCTCTGCTTGATGCAAATAAACATACACACATATATGGTATATATCGAGATGATATATCTGTATATATATTATTTATAATTAAGTAATGGAGAGGGATTCAGCCAATATTATTTATTTGTTTGAGACTATAGTTTCGAAGACTTGGTCTTCATCATCAGTCTTTCTTCAATTATAAATGTTTTTCATGGAGTCAATATCATATGGATATTGACTCCATGAAAAACATTTATAATTGAAGAAAGACTGATGATGAAGACCAAGTCTTCGAAACTATAGTCTCAAACAAATAAATAATATATATACAGATATATCATCTCGATATATACCATATGTGTGTATGTTTATTTGCATCAAGCAGAGGACAACCTCTTTGTTTCTATTTGTGAATCAACAACTCTGCTACTCTCGGCTAAAAACAAAAACTTTTCAATTAGAAAAGGGTTCCATATTCGAAAAAGTTTGAGAAACACTGGATTAAAGAATTGGAAAAATACACCCAAAACAATGAACTATCAATTAATTGCAAAATAACCAAAATAATATGCTTTAGGAATAGAGAAATGAGTAAATTTAATAAAATGAATATGAATTTATACTCACATGCTATTAAACATGCTTAAAAGAGCAGTAAAGGCAAATCCAATGGCAAACATGGATTTCATTTTAACTAAAGATAAATCGCGATTATTGTTCTTTAATTTTTCTTCTTCCCTTTCAATTTTTTTCTTATGTTGTCTGTCTAAAGAATCGCCATGAGCTTCTTTCCTCTTTTCAACTAAAACAAACAAACAAACAAAATAAAATAGGATAGTTTATAGTAGTTGAAATGATTTATTTTTAATTGTTTTTCTTATTAAATCTTTTATTAAAAACAATTTTAATTTTAAAAATCCAAACGTTTTGAAAGAAAATGCATTCCCTTATCAATGGAAATTTGGAAAAATAGTTGCTTTAAGGTAGTTCTTTCACAAATACAAAAATTCAAGAAGTCTTTGAAACTTGGAATATAAGTCATTAAAAGCATAATAAATACACTGTTAAAATTTAAAGACAATTTATTACACCAAACATGAAATAATTGCAATTAAAAATGAATTTTTTTACATATGGTAGATTGGGAAAGGGTGGGAAAATGATCATAATTTTATTTTTTTTCTTTGAAGGACTTTCACCATCTTGATGAAAAACTAATATTTGTTAGAATAATATATTCGGAGTAACTTAAAAAAAAATTGAAATTATTTAACTCGTAGTTTTGATAAAAAAATAAATAAAAAAAAAACATATTTGGACGATTATTTTTAGTGGAGGGGATAAAATATCACTGGCTTGGAAACGATCCATTCATAAAGAGAATATAGTAGCGTAAAAAGTACATTCACGTTAAAAAACATAACCTAAAATTTTAACACCGTTCATATGTATAGAGTGGTTACAAGGCTAAAACTTTTTGTGTGGATTGTCGCGAAAGAACCTCCTTAAAAAGGAATTATAAAACAACTATAAACATATAACGTACAGTCCTAAGACTGGTTTGACGCAACCACTCAGCTGTGTCTCCAGTGGAAACATAAATATTATGAAAATAGATAATATAATAAATACTTCAACTGCATTTAATATTTAAAAAAATCATTTAAAAACAGATCTCAAAATAAGATAGTAAATATACAATTGTTAAATCAAAAATCAACCCCTCCTATTGATCCCATGTTTAATCAGTGGAGTGAATAGTTTTCTTGGGGATAATAATTTTCTTGTTATAAAATATCATTAAAATAAGATGGTCAAAATTACACCCTAGCTTACTATAGATAATATAATAAATACTTCAACTGCATTTAATATATAAAAAAATCATTTAAAAACAGATCTCAAAATAAGATAGTAAATATACAATTGTTAAATCAAAAATCAACCCCTCCTATTGATCCCATGTTTAATCAGTGGAGTGAATAGTTTTCTTGGGGATAATAATTTTCTTGTTATAAAATATCATTAAAATAAGATGGTCAAAATTACACCCTAGCTTACTATAGATAATATAATAAATACTTCAACTGCATTTAATATATAAAAAAATCATTTAAAAACAGATCTCAAAATAAGATAGTAAATATACAATTGTTAAATCAAAAATCAACCCCTCCTATTGATCCCATGTTTAATCAGTGGAGTGAATAGTTTTCTTGGGGATAATAATTTTCTTGTTATAAAATATCATTAAAATAAGATGGTCAAAATTACACCCTAGCTTACTATAGATAATATAATAAATACTTCAACTGCATTTAATATATAAAAAAATCATTTAAAAAACAGATCTCAAAATAAGATAGTAAATATACAATTGTTAAATCAAAAATCAACCCCTCCTATTGATCCCATGTTTATTAATCAGTGGAGTGAATAGTTTTCTTGGGGATAATAATTTTCTTGTTATAAAATATCATTAAAATAAGATGGTCAAAATTACACCCTAGCTTACTATAGATAATATAATAAATACTTCAACTGCATTTAATATATAAAAAAATCATTTAAAAACAGATCTCAAAATAAGATAGTAAATATACAATTGTTAAATCAAAAATCAACCCCTCCTATTGATCCCATGTTTATTAATCAGTGGAGTGAATAGTTTTCTTGGGGATAATAATTTTCTTGTTATAAAATATCATTAAAATAAGATGGTCAAAATTACACCCTAGCTTTGAGTAACTTTGGCCCAGGTATTTTATTTCAATTACTTTAGTAAAATAATAATACTTAGGCCCTGTTCAAATTACATTTTCTTAGGAGATAATAAATAAAAATTCATCAAATTAGATATTTTGGGTAAATTTCTAGCTATTATATTAAACATACATAACAGGCGAATTAAAAAGTGAAATGGCTCAAAGACACTAATTTATATAACTTCTAAAGTAGCAGTTGTGTTAATAAAATTTAGTAGTTGTTACTCTAGGTGGTTGTAAAATCAAACAAACATTTTCTGTAGTACAGTGGGTGGCCAAATTATGATACTCAAATGATTTTTATCAAGTAAATTTATTTTGTTTAAATTTTTCATAAAATCTAGTCTAATAACCCTTTTGGACAGGCCTGAAGTTCGAAAATGTATGGGCGGCCCTTAAGAAAAGAAATTTGATAAGATAAAATAATTACTAGCAAAAGGGACTTGATAGAAAATATTATTAAAGCATGGCACAATACACCTGCACTTCAAGAAATAGGCAAAAAATGAATTGGCAGCATACCGCAAATATGTGATTGCTCGAAATCGGGGATTCACTAAATATTGAAATTGTATTTTGAATTGAATTTGTATTGTCCTAAGCTAATAAACCTATAAAGATAACGATTGAAACGATATTATGAGTTTCATAATAAGCTATAAGACCTTAAAAACTTATGAAAGATATAATTTTTCAAACGAGTATAATGATTTGGCCTTCAAATGAGTATAATATTTTGGCCTTCAAATGAGTATAATAATTTGCCCTTTCAATGAGTATAATAATTTGGCCTTTCAATGAGTATAATAATTTGGCCTTTCAATGAGTATAATAAATTGGTCTTCAAATGACTATAATAATTTGGCCTTTCAAAGAGTATAATGATTTGGCCTTCAAATGAGTATAATATTTTGGCCTTCAAATGAGTATAATAATTTTCCCTTTCAATGAGTATAATAATTTGCCCTTTCAATGAGTATAATAATTTGGCCTTTCAATGAGTATAATAATTTGGCCTTTCAATGAGTATAATAAATTGGTCTTCAAATGACTATAATAATTTGGCCTTTCAATGAGTATAATGATTTGGCCTTCAAATGAGTATAATATTTTGGCCTTCAAATGAGTATAATAATTTTCCCTTTCAATGAGTATAATAATTTGCCCTTTCAATGAGTATAATAAATTGGTCTTCAAATGACTATAATAATTTGGCCTTTCAATGAGTATAATAATTTGGAATTTCAATGAGTATAATAATTTGGCCTTCAATGAGTATAATAATTTGGCCTTCAAATGAGTATAATAATTTGGCCTTTCAATGAGTATAATAATTTGACCTTTCAATGAGTATAATAATTTGACCTTTCAATGAGTATAATAATTTGGCCTTTCAATGAGTACAATAATTTGGCCACCAACTGTAGATTTTATAATTTCCAATAAATTCGAGTTGAAACAAGAAAATTTTAACTTGTTTAAAACTTAATGAGCCATAATCGGCTGGGCAAATTTACACTAAAAGATTGTATTTTTTGAATTTTAATAAAATTTCCATTTAATTTTATATAAAATACTCAAGCTTTTTACTCTGTCTTTCAACTTCGGTTTTTAATTTTTGATATTTTTCTGTTCGATATACCATAATCCATGTTAAACCTAAAAAAAAAATAATAATAATGAATAAAAAGTTGATTACATTTGGAAATAAAAAGTTTATGATTTGAGAAGTGGGGAAAATTTCAAGATAGATATTTGCAAGATGAATAAAAAATTTATAACTTTATTTTATAAGGGTTCGTCGGGGTATAATAAAGTGCCAAGTGGAATAAATAATGTTACAAGAATCCATCAATTTTAGGAGCGATTGTTGGAATTTGTGATTTCAAAGAGATTATCATGACAGAGAGAGCGATCCATTTGCAGTATCTCCACCAGAATTACGGCATTTTTTTCTCAATCTTAATTTCAGTGTAATTTACTGATATTGCCCACGTTATATATAATCATGAAGTTCTGCAATCGAGGGGGGAAAATAGTAGCAATTATTTTCTAATTATGAAATAGCATCACTTGAAATGGCATAGATAAAAAATTATAATTATGTGATATTTGTAGCTGTAGTTTATTTTTGAAGAGGGATTTCTCTATGAAATAATAATATATGTAAAAATAAGCTGACGTGTTCTGATGTGGCCATCCACTTGACTTTACCATACAACCTGGCCTCTAAAATTATTTATAATCATGTAGTGGAGGGGGGTTAGTTTTTGAATTTTTATACTTCTGGTGTCCCACTGATTATGTATACAAAATTTGGTTGAGATTGGTAAATGGCCAAGATTTTCATTTTTTGACCCTACACTCCTACCCCCCCCCTCCCATTTTGGGCGGTTAGTTTTTGCATTTTTAGACTATTGGGGGACCACTGATTATGTATACAAAATATGGTTGAGTTTGCTCAAATGGTCTAGATTTTTAATTTTTAACCCCCCCCCCCCCCCCCCTCCACTCCTGGGTCGATATGCACCAAAATCTGATCAGCTTTTAATCTCAATGGTCCAAAACTACGTGTGAAATTTGGTTTCGAATTTCAAACTAGTTTTTGAGCTCGTCCACAAAAAATTGGTAACGCACAGACTAACAGACATTTTGACAAAACAATTATTATCTCAAAAAATATAATTTTTTCGATGTTCACTTATTAGAGCGTTTTTGTAAAGCGAAATGCCATGGTTACACTCAATTTTTTTAATCAAAATAGTTTCAGCCGTTTTTGAGATATTTCGAAAAAAAGAAGGAAAAAACCCACTTTTTTATTCACGATTACAATACTTAACCATACCCTGTATGGTAAAGTAATAATATTGTATTGTTATAATTTACTGTATGGTTTTAATAATAGTTAATAGAGATTGTGGTGTTGGTGCAAGGTGAAACATCTTTAATAAAGATAAAAGTAAATAAATATTTTAAGATATATTAAGGTAGTTTGACATTCATTCTGAACCTTTGGGCACAGGCACGTTATAAATTTACATGAAACTACAATTTTTATTTTTGACAAGGCTTGGTTCGATCATATATGTGTACAGCATTTTGTGTATAACTCCCAATTAACTGAAGATGGCCAAATAAATTCAGGCCGAAACGTTTTATTCAGGGTGTTTTTTTTGTTGTTCCCAGCGCATCCAACTTTGGCTGATACCTCCTACTTCATCTTATACAGTCAATTAACATTGTTTTTATACAGAAAAACACATATCCACTATCATAAACTATTGTGCAATTAAAAAGTTGTGTTTTTCCATCGATTTTTTTTTAATCTTATTATTTTAAATGAGCAAAAATTATATATATATATATCCGGTCGGGTTCTCGAAAACGGCTCTAACGATTTGGATGACATTCACTGGTTAGGAGGGTTTTGTGTTGGACATTCGATCTGTCACGGTCTCATCTTCGGCTAAGTTGTTTTTGATGGGTTTTTTGTTAATTGAAATAATTATTCACAGGTGGTTGTCTCGATAAAAATGTATAATTACATTTTTATTCAATTTCTTTTTAATAAATAATTGGTTTTTTAATTTTATACCCCACAACAAGATCATTATAATTATTATTATATATTAAAAGTTTGGCAATTTAATTGATTAAAAATCGAGTTTTAAATCCCACAAATATTAATTTGACAATTTAATTGATGAACTCAAAAATTGTTATTTAATTAAAAACGAAAATTATACCGTATTTATTTATCTATATATATAAAATTAAGGTTTTGTCTGTACATTGGTCCAAATCACGCCAAATTTTGGTTGCACGCGTTTCAAGCAAAGTTATGAACGAAAACACCCTCAACAAAATTTCTGTCTGTCTGTCTGTTTCAGTGGTTTCCGCGAAAAGTTGCTCACGATTCACGTCAAAACGGCTGAAGGGATTATTATGAAATTTCATACTTACGTTTTTAGCTATATAACGTTTTGATATTTTGACCCCAAAAGGGGGTTTGGGGGGGGGGGGCGCACGAATTAAAATTATCAAATAACTCCTAAACTATTAACTCTACGGCAAATTTTATGAGCAAAGTTGTAGGGGATGTGATTTCTGACAACTTTTGTTTAAAAAATTCCCCCCCAAAAAACACCCAAAAAGGGGGGGGGATATGTAAATTCTTGCCTTTTGAGCAAACTCAACCAAATTTTGTATACATAATCTGTGGGCCTCTAGAGAGCTAGAAATGCAAAAACTAGCCACCCTAAATGGAGGGGAGGGTGGGTCCGAGGTGAGTGGGGTGCGGGATGGAGTGGTGGTGTGAGGGCGGGGGTTGGGGGTTGGGGTAGGAGTGTAGTGTGAGGGGGGTTCTTGGGTAGGGGATCCAGGGGAATGTCCCCTGGCTAGCAAGAGGGCCGCCGAAGGCTAGAAATGCAAAAACTGGGTGCGTGGGCGGGGGTGGTGTAGATGTGGGGGTGCAGGTGGGTTGCAGTTGCGGGGGGGGGGGGTGAGAGGGGGGGTTTCGGGGATTAATATATAGCTATTAACTGAAGCAAAAAGTTACCGAGCATCGCTCGGTGGCCAGGTACTAAACTATATATTAGAACATGCATACTTGACGTTGGATTTCGCTTAATTTTTTTAGTTTAAACCCTTTTTTTTGAGATATTTTGACACAACAGCAAAAACTCAAATTTTTCCGGTGCGATTGTATTAACCTACATGCCTATTTGATGAATAATAAAAATAAAATCATATAAATATAAAATGTACAAGAGAGGGCTGGGGTATGATAAGTTATCTGGATGGCCACATCATCTTAATCTTCTTATTTACTTATATATACAAATCATGAATATATATATATATATATATTTGAATCAATATGTGAGGATTTTAATCGAAATTCTTTAGCTTGCTAAAAAGAATATAAAGTATTAAATAAAATAAACTTTAAAATGTATTTACCTTCGCCTAGTAATGCAGTACATATTGAAATGAATAAAATCAAAAGCGTATCTGACCACATTGATCTGATAATTTAATAAAATGACAATTGAAAATATATTTTTATTATTTATGCCTAATAGTTTTGACGTTGGCTATTTTATAAAATTAAAATATAAATAAAGATTGGTGTCTTTTAATATATGTATAGATATAACCTAAAAAGATAATTTCATATTGATTTGTGATTTTTGGATTTAGGGGATTTGATTAATTCGAAGTTCCAAGGAGACCCGCCTAGATAGCGCTTCGTCTCCTCCTTTTGATTCGGACGGGAATTTTAATATGAACTTGGCGACTAGGACTCCAACCAGTGCAGTGGTGTAAATAGAGGGTCCAGAAAACACCACAATGCGGGGTGGGGGGGGGGGCAGTTAAGGGGCACAACACAATTTACCACGAAACTACAGTAAAAACTAATTTAAATAATTTTAGGTCAAAATATAGTGAAATAAAATTAGAGGTGACCAGATATTAACATTGGTGAAGCGGGACACCATTGAAGGGGGTGGGGTGGGGGGGCTTGTTTAAAAAAATTTGGTCTAGAGCCTAGAACAACAAAAATTTATTATCATAGAACGCAAAAATTGTATTGTAGTTTATTTTTTTAAATTTCAACATATGTAAAATTTACAAATATAATAAATATATAATAAGTATAGTATTATAAACTTTAAAAACCCTTTATTCTTTTGCATATTTCCAAATAGAGTAAATTTTTTTTAGTAGATTCCTGTTGTTGTTTAAAATGTCATGAAATTTAATCCCATGAACTTTTTAAATTATATTTCACATATAATATGGCGTTCAAAGTCTCAACACTTAATTGTGATTTATCAGCTGACCACACTTAATTTACGGTAGAAAACACATGGTCTGTAGCAGCATTAGTTCCTGGTATAAGGACAGCGGGTATTCTACAATTTTTAATGTACTATTGTGAAACATGGTATTTTTTTAAAAATGATGAAATATTTCTATTTGTTCCCTGTTGTGATTGCTGCTGATGCCCAAGATTTAACCTTTTCCTTATTAATTCGCATAATCAATCAGACTGTCAATCTCCCCTCATTTTTACACGATTGAAGCTCTGATTTCAAAATATCTGGAAATCTGTCATTCTCGTTCATCAGCTGGCTCAATCAGAATGTCAATCCGAGACAAGATTGACAGTCAGAATGATCTTATAGGGGCCGCTTTAGATTGTGGGGCCGAATTTAGAAAAAATATTAATTTTAGAAATAATCGAAATTTTAAACAGAAATTCAATTAACAAAAGGTCAGATGATGACTGTTTTTCTTCTTCTTCTTTATTATTATAGAGGCTTATCGCTTGTTCTTCTACCCACGCCTCTCACGTCTCAGTGGAAGAGGACGCCCAGCTTTCTTTCCACCTCTTCGGCGGTCATCCCCTAGGTCTCTTGGCTGCTGGCCTTCCATCCCGGGCTATTTTTATTAGTTCTTCCGCATTGGCTCTATTCACATGTTCGTTCCAATACCGACGGCGATCTTTTGTCCATATCTTGGATCTCACACTCTTCTCTGATATCATTGCTCCTTATTTTATCCCATAGTGTTAGGCCCAGTATAGACCTCAGTGTCTTCATCTCCGTTGATCTTAGGAGCTGCTCCGTTCTTGTGTCGGATCGGGTCTCAGCGTAAGTGATGATAGGTCTTACAGCTGCTTTATAGATCTTCACCTTTACCTCCGTGCTCATAAATTTGTTCCTCAAGACAATGTCCTTAGGGCATCCTGATATCCTGGCACTAATTGTTTGATCCCTCACCTCATTATACAGGTTTCGATCGCTAGTGACATTGCATCCAAGATATTTGAATGCCATCACCTGTTCTACGATCCTATTTTTTAATTCAAGTTTGCAGCGATTTGGTTCTTTTGAGAGATGACAAGGGATTTTGTTTTCTCAACAGAAACTTGCATATTATATTCTCCGCTATCTTCACATGGTGCAGAAGTCTCTGTAGATCGTCTTCAGATTCAGTAATAAAAACGGAGTCATCAGCGTAACAAACAATATTAATATCTTTTTCTCCTACATTCCTTTTAATGTGTGATATTAATTCATCCCCATGATTAGATTAAAATTGTTGACAAAAATCGAGACTTACTTAAAACGCCGCGGGACAAATTGTTAAAAATCGGGACGTCTGGTCACCTTAAATAAAATCCGAATCTGAAAGTATTTGCAAAAAATGGGAAATAATACCCGATTATTATTTAAATACTTCTACATCGATCTGTGGAAAAACAAAATTTATGAACAATACAGTTCCGAAGATATTAAATTTCAAAAATAGAGTTTTTCAGGCTCTTATACATTGCACTATACGGGATATCGACAATTTACATACATATTTAATTATAATTAAGAAACCCTTCTTATCATTTTTATAAAAAACTAAACCAACATTAAACAATAACCAATACATATTTTAAGACAATTTTGATTGATAATTACAACACAGTTTCTGAGATAATAATGAATAAATAATGAAAAATGTATAATGAAAAATTTACACTAAAAACAATTTGGCAACAGCGCATTTATTTAAACAGCGAAAGATGTATAAAGCGGGCATGCGATAGATTTTTTCAAAATTATAATTTTCATAGGTGTAACGTAGGCGTTGATTACATTTGTTAAAAAATAACAAAACGATTTTTATAGAAATTTTTTAACTTTTAAAATGTATTTTATCTGTCATTTTAATATAATAGTATTTAATCTCTTAAAATGGTGCCAGATTTGTCAAGCGAGTACGGGATTGGCTAGAATCGGTACATAAACAGCAAAAAGTTCTGGGGCTATGAATTATGAATTCTTATTGTCTGTTCTATATACTCTAGCATTAACTTTTTGCTAGTATTGTCGCAAAACAACTGCCTTAAAGGTACAAGAAAATCAAAAAGAAAACTTCAATTCGATGACTACGATTTTGTTAATGCCGAACATAAATTTAAACTTAATGTTTTTTATAGAACAGTTGACATAGTCAGTTCACAAATTAAAAATAGATTTGAAGGAATGTTAAAAATTTCAAATCTTTTTGGATTTTTAAGGCCAGAAACATAGCTAACATTATCAGAAAAAGAACTTCGGTAACAGAATTATAAAAACATTATTGCAATGATTTATCAGAAAATTTTTCGATGCAATTAATTAATGACCTATATTTTCTTAAAAATCGTATTAATGCCAATATAACTATACAGGAAATGACAAATATTATTTTAATCAATTATTCCTTTTTATAAAGTGACTAGCTGCAAGCGCCCGCCTTCGGCAACCCTCTTGCTAGCCAGAGGGCACGCCCCCTGGACCCCCCAGCCCTCGAACCCCACCCCCCACTCCCATCCCCCACCCCCGCACCATGCCCAACCCCCGTCCCCACACCACCACTCCAACACTCCATTCCGCACCCTAACCCACTACCCCCACAAAACCCCCTCCAGCACCTCCACCCCCACCCCCGTTCCCAACCCCCGTCACCATACCACAAATCTCACCCCACCCACCTCGGACCACGCACCCCATCAACCCCGTGCCCTCCAACCCTGCGCACCACATCCCCGCTTAGCACCCTGGACCCCACCCTACTCCGCCTCACTCTTCACCCCACCCCCATTCCACCCCCGCACCCAGTTTTTGCATCTCTAGCCTTCTAGTGACCCACAGATTATGTATAGAAAATTTGGTTGAGTTTGGCCCAAGAGAAAGAATTTTCATTTTTTGACCCCCCCCCCCCATTTTGGGTGGTTAGTTTTTGCATTTCGAGCTCTCTAGAGTCCCAGAGATAATGTATACAAAATTTGGTTGAGTTTGCTCCAAGGGCAAGAATTTACAATTTTTCACCCTCCTCCCCCTTTTTGGGTGGGTTTTTGGGGAAATTTTTTAAACAAAAGTTGTCAGAAATCACATTCCCTACAACTTTGTTTATCATAAAATTTGGCGTAGGGTTAATAGTTTAGGAGTTATTTGATCGTTTTCATTCGTGCGCCCCCCAAACCCCCTTCTGGGGTCAAAATATCAAAACGTTATATAGCTAAAAACGTAAGTTAGAAGACATCTGATGAAAATATGAAATTTCATAATAATCCCTTCAGCCGTTTTTACGTGAATCGTGAGCAACTTTTCGGAAACTACTGAAACAGACAGACACACCGACATACAGACAGACAGGAATTTTGTTGAGGGTGTTTTCGTTCATAACTTTGTTTGAAACTTGTGCAACCAAAATTTGGCGTGATTTGGAGCAATGTACAGACAAAACCTTAATTTTATATATATAGATTTATGTGAAGTTTTCACTGCCTTATTACTATTTTTAAGCATTCATGCCACTGTGCATGGCTACAGCAGAAAGATCCTTCAGCAAATTAAAAATAATTAAATCATATCGTAAAAACACCATGAATAAAAAGATAGATTACTTAAGTAATCTCGCTCTTTTGGCAATAGAACATCAGGCATCAGAAAATTTAAAATTAAAAACTCTTATAACGGATTTTGCTAATAAAAAAGCCCGAAGAACTGATATTTAATTTAATTTTATATTAAGTATGTGGTTTAATATATATTTTTTTACCTTAAAGAATTATAAAAAATATTGCACTTATTACTTTATTCCTTGTACCTAATCATTGAATTTTCAAAAGTTTATCGGGATTGTTTATTATAGACAAAAGGATCAGCCGGGGTCAGAGCTGTCTTAAGCCCATGGCACTTTAGTATGTATGGGGTCTATTTGAAAGAAATTTAGGATCGGTATTTACCGAAACAATAAACTACATTTTAGTTAGTAGAATTTGAAAAACATATTTGTATGGTAATACCTATAATCTATATAATAAAAATGAATTTCTTTTTCTTTGTAAGCGCAGATCTCTCAAATGCCTGGACCGATTTGGCTAATTTTTTTTTAAATGTTCATAATAGTCCAATTCAGGTTAATACGTAAAAAAAAATTAGACAAGTTGCCCGGAAAATTGGAAAATTCAGGAAAAACTAAAAAAAAATTCAGGTTAGCCAACATAGCTTGCCAAACAACAAAAGAACTAAACTAGCAAACTAAACATGTGTTGGCGGCCCTGTTTGTCAGATTTTTGAGTGTCATTCATTCTTAATAGCATAGATAATAGAGTTCTAACCACATTGTCGTTGAAGAAGAATTTAATAATGCAACAAAGATTTAAAAAAAACTATCTATTTTTTTTAAAGTACATTTAAAAACAAAAATTAAAAAAATAAACTGCAACGGATCGTTGCTAAACTTTATCCAAATTGATTTGAAATATTAATATGTTTATTTCTTTATTATTAATCAGATATCACTTGCAATTTGAAGTTCATGTTGACTTTAATTCAAAAATAATGATGGATTCTCATTTAACAGTCAAGGAGTAAACATTCTACATTCGATTTTTGACGTTTCGGTTTTTATTGGTAGCCATTGGTGAAGACATGGAGGAGGAGGAATCGACTTAAAATCAAAAATAGCAATCGATTCTCATCTAATACTTGAGGAATAAGAATTCTACATTAGATTTTTGACTCTTCGATTATTATTGGTAACCATTGCTGAAGACATTGAGGAATCGGCTTAAAATCAAAAATAACGATCGATTCTTATCTAATACTAGAGGAATAACCTTATTGCATTCCATTTTTGATGTTTTGACTATTAATGGCAAGCTCTACTGAAAACATGGAAGAATCGACTTAAAAACAAAAAGACTAAATTCTTTTATGATAAACAACTCAAGCTTGAGAATAAGAGAATTTTTTATAAATAGATTGTATATACTTGTGTGTCTAGCAAAATGAATAATAATTGTAATTTTCAAGTCTTCTTATCTATAATAATACCTACATATAATATAACTTTTTTTATTTTCCCCTTAATGATAACAAGTGGATTTTTAATACATTTTAAATATTTGTTTCATCTTATTTGTTATGAGTGTATATTACCTACAGTTAAATAGAATCTCAAATTATATCTATTTAAGACTTTATAATAAAACAATTTTTTTATTCTCTGTTACTAATACAACATCAATAAAGCAGCCACGTGAGGGTCCAGGGGACGAAGCCCCCTGGCTAGCAAAAGGCCAGCCGAAGGCGGGCCTTGAAGCTAGTTAAAAATAGTTTAAACTATAAAATTATTCACAGGAATTATTTAACGGATTATAGTGGTGTTTCACAAAGTGGAAATAAAATTAAAAAATCTTTTAAATTATTTTGGAGATTTTATTTATTATCTCTGATATAAATAAAAAAAAATCTCCAAAATAATTTAATAGTTTTTTTAATTTTATTTCCACTTTGTGAAACACTACTATAATCCGTTAAATAATTCCTGTGAATAATATGTTTCACTATAAACCAACACTGCTTTCCCTAAACTTTATAAAGATTATTATTATTAAAGCAATTTGAACCGCGAAAGTTAAATAATATGATATATATATAATATATATAAATAATTTCTTATGTTAATTCTACATTAAGAAAATTATTTTATTATTTGTTTATTTTATTTGAAAAGGAAAAATAAATAGAGCATCCGACGAGGTTTGTACCAAAGAGCTTATTCGGCGGGAGGGTCCGTGGGCTAGTTGGATAAGCCGCTCTTCGCGCAAAGGAGAGAGACACGGGTTCGAAACCCGTCGGATGCTCTATTTATTTTTCCTTTTCAAATAAAATCAAAAAATAATAAATAATTTTCTTAATGTAGAATTAACATAAGAAATTATTTATATATTATATATATTTATCATATTATATAACTTTCGCGGTCAAATTGCTTTAATAAAAATAATTAAAACTTTCAGTTTAAAAATCAATTTGTCTACTTATTATTATTTTTTAATTTAATTTTTTATTTTAAAGGTATTCAAAAATATGGGGTTTTAATAATTAACGCCTAATATGATGCAACCCGAATTCAGAGCCCTCGATACGAATGCATAACCTAGAACACACAGGCGAAGCTCTATCTTTCAAATAGTGAGCCATTTTCATAAGGTAAATAGTTTTATGGTAGTTCTTTCACAAATGCAAAAATTGAAGAAGTCTTCGAAACTTGGAATATAAGTCATTAAATGCATAATAAACACACTGTTAAAATTTGAAGACGATTTACCACACAAAACATAAAATAATTGCAATTAAAAATGAAATTTTTTACATATGGTAGATTGGTTGATTGATTGATTTATTTATAACGAGACTATAGTTTCGAGGGCTTTGCTCTCTTCATCAGTCTATTACAATGTATTCACAAGAATTAATTTTATTTAATTCATAAATTAATTCCTGTGAATACATTGTAATAGACTGATGAAGAGGGGAAAGCCCTCGAAACTATAGTCTCGTTATAAATAAATAAAATTTATAATTCCAGCAGAAGACACACTCTTTTATTGTCTCCTTCAATATGAAATTATTTACCTCATAGTTTTGATAAAAAATAAAATAAACTGCAATGGATCGTTGCTAAACTTTATCCAAATTCATTTGAAATAGTAATATGTTTATTCCTTTATTATTAATCAGATATCATCACCTGATATTTGCAGTTCATTTGACTTTAATTTAAAAATAATGACCGATTCTCATTTAACAGTCGAGGAATAACCATTCTACATTCGATTTTTGACCCTTCGATTATTATTGGTAACCATTGCTGAAGACATGGAGGAATCGGCTTAAAATCGAAAATAACGATCGTTTCTTATCTAATACTAGAGGAATAACCTTATTGCATTCCATTTTTGATGTTTTGACTATCAATGGCAACCTTTGTCTTTTTGATTTTAAGTCGATTCTTCCACGTTTTCAGTAGAGGTTGCCATTAATAGTCAAAACATCAAAAATGGAATGCAATAAGATTATTCCTCTAGTATTAGATAAGAATCGATCGTTATTTTTGATTTTAAGCCGATTCCTCCATGTTTTCAGCAATGGTTACCAATAATAACAGAAACGTCAAAAATCCAATGTAAAATTGTTATTCCTCAAGTATTAGATGAGAATCCATCGTTATTTTTAATTTTAATTCTATTCCTCTATGTCTTCAGCAATGGTTACCAATAATAACCGAAACTTCAAAAATCCAATGTAGAATTGTTATTCCTCGACTGTTAAATGAGAATCGATCATTATTTTTGAATTAAAGTCAACATGAACTGCAAATTGAAAGTGATATCTGATTAATAAAAAAGGAATAAACATATTAATATTTCAAATGAATTTGGATAAAGTTTAACAACGATCCGTTGCCGTTTATTCTTTGTGCAATTATAGGGAACGCTATTTTTTTAATTAATTTAAAATTTATTCTGAAATACCAGATTTAAAAAAACAAAACACAATTCGTACGCTATATATGATTGCTCCATGTGAACCGGCCTTAAGTGAGATTTACACGTGGTTTAGACTATAGTCTCGTTGTAAATAAATTAAAAATTTATAATTCCAGCAGAAGACACACTCTTTTATTGTCTCCTTAAATCGAAATATTTTATAATTAAATAAACCATTACATGGGTGAAGATTTTAGATTTACAGCTGTATGTGCCCAGCATGGTTATCATTTTACATTTAATTTAATTGCTGAAAAATGAAACTTTTTTAGAAAAACTTTTTTAAATTTCTAATAAATTACAATGAAACATTAAACGTATCGTTAAATTAATGAAAAGAGAGTGATTCCATTTCTTTACTTGTGAGTATCTATACATATATTATTGGTTATTATTGATTATCGACCATTTTGTACAATTTGTAAATAGTTACATTCCATAAATCTTTTCATGATAGGTCTTGGTCAATAGATAATTGATCTATTTTATTTATTTATTTATATTTAAATGTATTTTTCATACATCTAGACCAGTGGTTCCCAACCATTTGTGGCCCATCGCCCCTTTCTGGATGTTGACTAACACCTATCGCCCCCTTTTCATTTTCATTGTATGCCTAATTTTAATATGAAGTAAAATATAAATAATAAATCAGTTTTATTATTTTAAACAATTTTATTACCGTATATAAAAACAACCAAATCAGTTTTATCCGGTCCCTCTTAAATAAAATAGAAAAAAATTAAAATTTATTTTTCTTACATATTTTTTTAAGAACAATGAAGAGAAATAATTAACTAAGAACATTGACGGACATTTAAAAAACACGAGTACATGTTATCATTTTTAAATTGGAATCTGGAAAAATTAAATAAGTTTAAAATTAGCCCACTAAATAGAGGATCCAAAAAGTGGTTCAGCTTACATTAATTGCGGGAAAATATTTTTTTCTAGGATCGTTTGTTATGGTGTGGGTATGCCAAATCTAAGTTTGTGACTTCGAAAGTGTGGGGACAACTTTTGGTGGCCGAAAAACCACGAAATTTTCGGACTTTTTCCAGTTTCTTGCGTATAACTCGAAAACGGTCCATGTTTTGTAAATAATCGATCTATAGTAAATTAAAGAGGATAAAATTTGGCGCTGAGTAAAAAAATATGCAAAATTGGTCCAGTAGTTCGATTTTTTATAGGGATTCAAAAAACTGCTCTCCGGATCACTTTTGAATACCTATCCCAAAAACTCTTTTTTCGATTTTTTCCCATTTTGACCATGAAGGAGCACGTTTTCGACAAAGACCACTCTATATACTTTTAAATTAGATTAACTTTTCTACAATTGAATCAAAATTTCATCTTAATTGGATAATGGTAACCCATGCTGCAATGAGGTTGATGTTTTGAAAAACTGCAATTTTTTGCAAAAAATCGCAGTTTTTTCTTCATAAAATGAAAACCAGTCATCCTAGAAATTTAATTTCTGTCTCATTCTCTAGGAAATTTTGATGACTTTGAAAGTTTATTTGGAGCACTTTTTAGATTTTTCTTAGATTTATAGATATCCAACATTTTCCATTACGCTTTTCAGGATTCGGATCATATCCTGTCCGGAAAATGTAGAATATCTATAAATCTAAGAGTTTTATAAAAATAAGTGGTCCAAGTACCCGTTCAAGTAAATAAAATTTCCTAAAAAATGAGAGAGAAATCAAGTTTCTAGGATGAGTGGTTTTCATTTTACGAAGGAAAAACTGAAATTTTTTGAAACAATGGATAATTTCCTGTCATGGACAATGCTGGATATCTATAAATCTAAGACTTTTAACAAAAAGTAGTCCAAGTAAACGTTCAAGTAACAAAATTTCTTAGACAATGAGATAAGAATCAAGTTTCTAAGATGAATGGTTTTCATTTTATGAAGGAAAAACTGCGATTTTTTGAAAAAAATTGCAGTTTTTTTTTTTTAAACTTCAACCTCATTGCGGCACGGGTTACCATTATCCAATTAAGATGAA
Source organism: Forficula auricularia (assembly GCA_024734495.1). NCBI lineage: Eukaryota > Metazoa > Arthropoda > Insecta > Dermaptera > Forficulidae > Forficula > Forficula auricularia. Next base: position 10,634,400 of record JALMQS010000120.1, read on the forward strand.
ACTTTGTTTCAATTGCAGAAAATTTAATCTAGTTTAAACATGTATAGAGTGGTATTTATCGAAAATGAGCTCCTTCATGGTCAAAATGGGAAAAATTGAAAAAAAAATGATAGTTTTTGGGATATTCAAAAGTGATCCCAGGTCTGTTTTTTGGATCCCCATTAAAAATCGACTACTGGACCAATTTTGGATATTTTTTTAATCCACGTGAAATTTTGGCCTCTTTAATTTACTATAGGACGGTTATTTGCAAAATATGAACTGTTTTCGAATTATAAGCGGGAAACTGGAAAAACTCCGAAAATTTCGAAGTTTTTAGACCACCAAAAGTTGTCCCGCACATTTTCGAGGTCGGAAACTTAGATTTCGCATACCCACACCATACCTAAAAAATCTTTTCCCGCAATTCATATAAGCTGAAACCCCTCAATTCTATTATTGGGCTAAGTTAAAGTTTGAAAAAATAAATGAAAGTTTGAAAACATTGTTATTGTTTTATTTTACTCGGCAACTTCTACTGTACAGTTACTATTTTAATTTCGCCCCTTAGAATACTCATCGCCCCCAATCGCCCCCTTGATAACCCAAATCGCCCCCAGGTTGGGAACCACTGATCTAGACACACGGCAGTGTGTCAGCCAAGTTCGGAAAAACGGGCGCCGCACCCGCCATGTGTATATTTACACGAACCATTTCGAGCTACTTTCGACCCCCCCCATAACTCAAAAACTATTAGACTTAGACACTTGAAATTTTGCATGCCTATTAAGACCCAATAGAACACCTAAGGTAGAATCACAAATTTAATGAATAAATCTATTATGGTTCTTGAGTTATTAAGGTCTGAAAAGTGCCATTTAACACTGACTGACTCACTCACTGACATATCAAAAACCTAAAGTACTTCCGCTGATCCTAGAATGCTGAAATTTGGTATACTAGTAGAGTTTGGGCTGCAATTAAAGGAAAAAATCGAAAAAGTGAAACTTTCTCTTTTTCAGGACCTAAAATGAAGGGGAGAAATTGATTATAGGCTTAATTAACATTATAGTGAAAATACAATCAAGCTAGAATTCTGAAATTTGACATACTGGTAAAGCTTGGCACATTAATAAAGAGAGAAAATTGAAAAACCGAAACTTTCCCATCTTCAGGGTCCGAAATGAAGGAGTGAAATTTATGAAAAAACGACAGGGTTTTTAACAGATATTTTATGAGAAATATTTAATAATTATTAATATAAATGTTTAAATGTAATTATTTAGATATTTAGATCTTATCTTATCTTATCTTATTAAATGAACAATTCTTGTATATATATATTATTTCGCTAAAAATTGGTGTACTTAATACTTATAAAGTTTCATGAGTTATTAGTCGTGTCAAATTCTTGATCCGATTGAAATAAAGGAAGGAGGTGTAAATTAGTCATGTCGCAAATTAAATATTTTAATCGTTCATATCTCGTCTTCGGTAAGTTGCAGAGGCTTGAAATTTGAAACTAAGCTATCTAGATGCTACGTGAAGTACCACAAGATTTTGGCTAAAATAGAAGTACCGGAAGTTGATGTTTACGTACGTAAGAATGTACCCCTCCTGCGTTTTCCCGATTTTCCCGTTGGCTGGCCATCCTGGAAAAGCGTTTCATATTTTTCGAGTTGTCTTTTAAGAACATCTAATTTTAAATTTTTTATTGTTTTCAACTTCAGTTAAACAGCATTTCAAGATTGTGCCACATGAAGTTACACGGAAGTACTAGGTACCTATATCATTCCTGACCTCCTCATTCAAATCTTTTAATTTACCTATTATTTTAAGATTAATAAAACTGTTCATTGGCTCGTTTCTTCTTGATATAAAAAGTAAAATTTCCTATTTTCTGCACACGTCTCCGTAGGTGCCTGCCTATAATGTCTATTGGTTAATCCGCCGCTGACTATAATGTAACAAAGAATAATAAGTAGAGATTGTGGTGTTGGTGCAAGATGAAACATCTTTAATAAAGATAAGTGAGTAAATCTTATATTATTAAACGAGCAAATCTTGTATATATATATATATATCGAAAACGTGTCTAACGATTTGGATGAAATTCACGGGTTAGGAGGGTTTTGTGTTGGACATTCGATCTGTCACCGTTTCATCTTCGGCTAAGTTGTTTTTGATGGGCTTTTTGTTAATTGAAACAATTTTTCACAGGTGGTTGTCTCGATAAAAATGTATAATTTTATTTTAATTCAATTTCCTTTTAATAAATAATTGGTTTTTTAATTTTATATCCCACAATAAGATCATTATAATTATTATTATATATTAAAAAGTTGGGAAATTTAATTGGTTAAAAATCGAGTTTTAAATCCCACAAATATTAATTTGACAATTTAATTGATGAACTCAAAAATTGTTATTTAATTAAAAACAAAAATTATACCGTATTTATTTATATACCTATATATACATAATCTGTGGGCCACTGAAGGCTAGAAATGCAAAAACTGGGTGAGTGGGATGGGTTGGGGGTAGATGTGGGGGTGCAGGAGGTGGGTTGCAGTGGTGGTGGGGGGTCCGGGGGAGGTACGGGGTTTCGGGGGCGGGGGTGTATGTGGGAGGTATGGCGGGAGGGTACAGGAGGTGGGGTGAAGTGGTGGGGGTCCGGGAAGCGAGGGGGGTTTCGGGGATTAATATATAGCTATTAATTGAAGGAGACAATAAAAGAGTGTGTCTTCTGCTGGAATTATAAATTTTATTTATTTATAACGAGACTATAGTTTCGAGGGCTTTGCCCTCTTCATCAGTCTATTACAATGTATTCACAGGAATTAATTTATGAATGAAAGTTTTACATTTTTCATGTGGTAAGGTTATAAATTACATAGAGTGGGCAAGTTAAGAATTGACACTTATACTTGTTTTATTATTTTGACTGTAGTTGGCGTTCGTGAAGTTTATATTTTAGCAGCTATTTTTAAAATAAAGCTTTCGGGAATTTCTATTTTACGATTTAAGAATATTTTTGGTGAATTATTGTATGATTTTAAAATTTCTAACGATTCGAAAATACTAATTTTTAAGGGATCTAATTCTGATCTAATTAATTTAATATTTGATTCATCTGGAAAACAATGTTTCTCGGAAATTAGATGGTCTGCAAATGCACTATGCCCTGAACCCCTTTAAAAATCCTTTTGTGTTCCGAAATGCGCGTGTTTAAATTTCGTTCTGTTTTTCCTATATAGGTCGAATCACATTCTCCACATGTTATGGAATAGACACCTTTTTTGTCCATTTTTTGAATTTTGTCTTTCTTATTATTGCTAATATCAGATCCCAATGTTCTAGAGGATTTGAAAATAGTTTGATATCCTAAAGTTTTGAATTTTAATTTTAAAGTTTCCGAAATTTTTCCATAGTATGGGATTATTAATTTTGGTTTCCGAGAAACATTGTTTTCCAGATGAATCAAATATTAAATTAATTAGATCAGAATTAGATCCCTTAAAAATTAGTATTTTCGAATCGTTAGAAATTTTAAAATCATACAATAATTCACCAAAAAAATTCTTAAATCGTAAAATAGAAATTCCCGAAAGCTTTATTTTAAAAATAGCTGCCAAAATATAAACTTCACGAACGCCAACTACAGTCAAAATAATAAAACAAGTATAAGTGTCAATTCTTAACTTGCCCACTCTATGCAATTTATAACCTTACCACATGAAAAATGTAAAACTTTCATTCATAAATCAATTCCTGTGAATACATTGCAATAGACTGATGAAGAGGGCAAAGCCCTCGAAACCATAGTCTCGTTATAAATAAATAAAATTTACAATTCCAGCAGAAGACACACTCTTTTATTGTCTCCTTCAATATATAAAAATTCTGCTACTCTCGGCAAAAACTTTCAATTTAATATAGCTATTAACCTAAGCAAAAAGTTACCGAGCATCGCTCGGTGGCCCAGGTAGTAAATATTATATGTAATTATATTCATTTACTATGAGTTAAGGATTCTTGGTCACTTGTTTCACATTCAAATTAAAAAATTAAAGATGTAAATTTTTTCAATATATATATTTCGGGCTATCAACCCATCTTCAGGAAGTACAGAAATTAACTTTTTTCTGTACTTCCTGATGATGGGTTGATAGCTCAAATATATATATTGAAAAAATTTACATCTTTTAATTTTTTAATTTGAATGTGAAACAAGTGACCAAGAATCACTTAACTCATAGTAAATGAATATTACATATAATATTAATTTACTCTTATCCTGTAACAAAGAAGTTGAAAATTTTTGGTTCAGCAAACCCGATTTTTTGAACAAGAAAATAGTGGATTCCGTTCCGGATCGGGTTCAACTCGACCAAGTTAACAGTGGTTCAGGTTCTGGTTCAGCTTCACAAAAAAAGGTGGGTTCGGGACGGTTTTCGGTTCGAGTTCGGTTCGATTTCTGGTCGCTGGAGATCAAAGCTGTAACGCCCGTTCCAAAGAAAAGTAAGACCGAACATGAAATAATCGCTGTCCGAAGATTATATGAATCCATGATTGCTTGATATGCAAGAGTTAGTGGTATAGAGAAAGATTGTCCAAAAACCACCATGAATCCAGAAGATGAACTCTCGAGTTCTGGATATGTAAGTTCAGAGGCATAATCCACTCCCAGGGACATATAGCCAAACATAAAAAATCTAAAAAAAAATAAACAAATAAACAAATAATAATTGTAGGGCGCAGTGAAGAGAGAATGAGGTTAATACAGGGTTATAGTCTAAGAGCTACTGACCATTTTGGAAGGTGATTTAAGAACTCAAGCTTGAGTTGTTTATCATAAAAGAATTTAGCATTTTTGATTTCAAGTCCATTCTTTCACGTTTTCAGTAGAGGTTGCCATTAATAGTCAAAACTTCAAAAATGGAATGCAATATGTTATTCATCTAGTATTATTTAAGAATCGATCTTTATTTTTGATTTTAAGTCGATTCCTCCATGTCTTCAGCAATGGTTACCAATAATAACCAAAACGTCAAAAATCCAATGTAGAATGGTTATTCCTCAAGTATTAGATGAGAATCGATCACTATTTTAAGTCAACATGGACTGCAAATAGCAAGTGATATCTGAAAGTCAAATTCTTACTCGTCAAATCGAGTCGTTTTTAGGGGTAATCGACCCCTGAAGATATCAAAAAATAACGTAAAATCACTTTATTACATATAACCCCTAAACTGTTTACTCTACGGCAAATTCAATTTGAAGCAAAATTGTAGAGGATGTAATTTTTGACATTTTTGTTTAAAAAAATTTGAAAATAACCACCCAAAATGGGGGGGGGGGGGGGGTCCAAAAATGAAAATTCTAGCCCTTTCGACCAAACTCAACCAAATTTTGTATACATATTCTGGGGATCCCCAGAAGACTAGAAATGCAAAAACTAACCACCCAAAATGGAGGGGGTGGGTCAAAAAATGAAAATCTAGACCCTTGTATCAAACTCAACCAAATTTTGTATACATATTCTGTGGACCCCCAGAAGATTAGAAATTCAAAAACTAATCACCCAAAATGGGTGAGAGGGTCTTAAAATGAAAATCTAGGTCCTTGTACCAAACTTAACTTAGTTTTTGCATTTCTAGTCTTCTGGGGGTCCACAGAATATGTTTTCAAAATTTGGTTGAGTTTGGTCGAAAGGGCTAGAATTTTCCATTTTGGGTTGTTATTTTCAAATTTTTTTTAAACATAAATGTCAAAAACTACATCCTCTACAATTTTGCTTCTAATGGAATTTGCCATAGAGTAGACAGTTTAGGAGTTATAAATAATCATTGAGGTGATTTTACGGTATTTTTTGACATCTTCAGGGGTCGATTACCCCTAAAAACGACTCGATTTGGCGAGTAAGAATTTGACTTTTAGGGTGTGTGCCTGTGTGGTAATCACACTACAATATGGGATATATTATTTGGGTTCTGAAATCAGCTTCCAAAATGCTCAGTAGCTCTCGGTCTATTACCAGGATGTGTGCAAAAGAAAAAAACTAGCGTTAGTTTTGCCAGTGATAATATTTAAAAATTTTTGTTTTATATTACCCAATAAATCCTCCAACACAATATGTAGCAATCTTATTTTGTAATTCAAGAGTGAATGAAAAAATCAACATTGCAAACCCACTAAACACATATACAGTCAGTGTAGTGGCTCTAAAAAAGTTCAATATTGTAATTAATAATTAAATATAATAAATAAATAAAATTAAAATAATCTTTACTTGAATTTTCTAGTTCTATCCAGAATCTGACCTGTAGTGATGATGGCTACAATACCGGATAAAATAAAAATAATCTCAAAGATCAAATGCACTTCATCAGCATCCTATACAAAAACAACATAATTGTACATTTTTATAATTTTTATTTTAATACAGATTGGCTGCCAGTACATCTTGAGATCGTAAGCGATATAGGAAAATTACATCAAACCAAAAACTTACTGTGAAAAAAACAGGTCAACTTCGAAAAAGTAGTGAAATCTAGTGTGCAGCCAAGTTAAATTCGACCAGAAATTAAAATGCTTTTTTTTCTCTTTTGAATGACAATCTACATATATTTATGGATTCTAAATTTTTTATTAAAGTTCTTTTCATGAAACTTGGCTGGTCACGAATTATGCCGTTGGGGTAAATCAAATAAATTCGTGACCAGCAAAATTTCAGGAAAATAATTTAAATAAATATGCTGACGTGTTCTGATGTGGCCATCCACTTGACCATACACCCTACCCCTAAAATTATTTATAATCATGTAGGGGGGGGAGTAGTTTTTGCATTTTTATACTTCTGGTGTCCCATTGATTATGTATACAAAATTTGGTTGAGTTTGATAAATGGGCAAGATTTTCATTTTTTGACCCCCCTACCCCCATTTTGGACGGTTAGTTTTTGCATTTTTAGACTTCTGGTGGTCAACTGATTATGTATACAAAATTTGGTTGAGTATGCTCAAAGGGCCTAGATTTTTAATTTTTAACTCCCCCTCCACCCCCCTTAATTTTTGGTCGATATTCATCAAAATCTAATCAGCTCTTAATCTCAATGGACCAAAACTATGTGTGAAATTTGGTTTTGATATTCATACTAGTTTTTGAGCTAGCTAGTCCACAAAAAATTGTTAACGCACAGATTAACTAACTAAAACAACCAGACTAACTAGCTGACATTTTGACAAAATAATTATTATCTCAAAAAATATAATTTTTTCGATGTTCACTTATTAGAGCGTTTTTGTAGAGCGAAATGCCATGGTTTAGCTCAATTTTTTTAATCAAAATAGTTTCAGCCGTTTTTGAGATATTTCGAAAAAAAAAGAAGGAAAAAAACACCTTTTTCATGCACGATTACAATACTTGACCATAGCATGTATGGTAAACTAAAAATTTAAATCCATAAATATAGATTGCCATTCAAAATGGAAAATATGCATTTTAATTAAAGTACTAATATTTTCTCAACTCAATTATTCTTAAGAAGATTCTAAATTTAAGGTCAAAATTTCAAAGATTTTAGTAGAAATAATTTTATATTGCTTATCAGAGAGGGTTCATCCCCACAGGGGCTCAGGAGTTGAACCTGATAACCAACATATGGCTTTCGGGAATTCTTATATGTCATTAGATAGTCAGGGATTATTATACCCGTGACCCTTTTAAAAAATAAATTATCATTCCTCATATCCTTCTTTAATCCCATTCGATTTAAACCAGGGCTGTCCAACCCGTGGCCCAATATGAAGTTATAACATTCCTTAAAACATTGAGATTTATATTTAGATATTAGAAAACACATAACAATTTGGCCTGATAATTTTTAACCGACTTCAAAAAAGGAGGAGGTTCTCTATTCGACTGATTTTTTTTTTTTTTTTTTTTGTGCCTATGTTACCTCATATCTCCGCCAATTGTGAACCGATTTTGAAAAGATTTTTTGCATTGGGTCCAGTCTAGCTTCCGATTGGTCCCATTTTTTTTCGATTTTTTTTCATAGGTATTAGACCTTTTTTATTAGGTTTGTTTAGACCTAACCTCTTTGTTTATGAACCGATTTCGATGGTTCTTTTTTTATCCGAAAGGGGGTGTCTTAGGGATGGTGTCATATTAATTTGGTCAAGTTCTGATGATATGATCACTATTAATAACATCACTAAAAAGAGAAAAATAAAAATTAAAAAAAAAATTAAAACCGACTTCAAAAAATTAAATGCAACAAATAAAATACACTAAAAGGTATAAAATAATTATTATCTTATTTAGTTACAACTAAACGACGAAATATTAACACGAAATTACTTTTTGAATTCGGTACCAAACAAACTATACCTATAAGCGAGCATATCCTCCAAACGTACTAAGTAAGATCCGTCGAGTGCGATTCATAAAAGGTATGTTTGGCACCGACTTCAAAAAGTAATTTCGTGTTAATATTTCGTCGTTTAGTTGTAACTAAATAAGATAATAATTATTTTATACCTTTTAGTGTTGCATTTAATTTTTGAAGTCGGTTTTTATTTTTTTCTTAAAAAAATTTTTTTCTCTAAAATAAGAAATATGAAAATCTACTGTGAAGTTTTCGAAAAATAAAAGTGCTAATTTTAAATTTTGAATCTAGAACTAGATTTCAAGATTTCCGAAAAAATAATCATCATTTTGGTCTATTTTCGACTCCATTTTCATTAGAAATAAATTTTCTAATTGCAAATATTCTGAATGAATGTTCTAGAACTGGGGTGGCCACAACGTGGCTCGCGAGCCTCATGCGGCTCTTCAGTCAATCCCGTGTGGCTCATGAACCCTGTTGAACTCTCTTGAATAATTCAGATTTTAAGAAGTATAATAATTAGGTCCCAGAAGAAAAATACCCACTAACAAAAGAGTGTGCTAAGAGACTAATCTCAATATTTGGAACTACGAGGATAAGTTAAAAATTACCTACACTTTTCGTTCTACAACTTTATTAAACTAAGATAGGAGGCGGCCGCATGTGCATGCGTTGAGTTGGCGCGTCTATGGTCACGTGTGCGGAATTTAATCACGTCATCTAGCTACAACAGCATAAGCATGCCAGCTCCGCTATCAGATTGCACCAAAGAGGAGCAACGAGGAGTGGTCAGAAGGTACTCAACGCTTAAGTTAATTATATCTAAATATCTTCCCTTTATTAGAACCCCAAACTCTACCATTTTGCCAAATTTAAAGCATCCTAGAGTCAATTCTCATATGTTAGGTGGACATTTATCCTACAATGTTCATCCCTTCATTTTAGGGGTTGAAAGATAGAAAGTTTGGATTTTTGGAATTTTACAGCAAATTTACCTTTAAAGATATATGGTTCAGGGGTATTAGAAAAAAATCTAAAGAGTAATATTTCTATTATACCTTAATAAGTTACCTTAAATTGAGTAAAAATAATTTGGGCCAACATAGTATACACAGAAGTTAATGATCCAACATTGATTCCATATGCCAATAACAAGAATAGAAAATTTTTATTTTTGCATAATCTTAATATAGATTTGACAAAATCACTTAAACTCTCTAATTCATTAGCTTTATTTTGTGTAGGCGATGGTGGAGGAGGTGGTTGAGATTGATAAACTAAAATATTGGTATTTCATTATTTACTAGTTACAGTATTAAATTAAATTAAAGATCTAAATATACTTACCAAAAAAGATTAAAAATGATATAATTGTTTGTGCAATGCTCATATAGAGAAAGTTAAAAAAGAGATCATTTCCGATCTCATCAAGATTGTCGCTATCATGCACCAGGAATGTAGCAGCAAAAACACCCAGGGTGATCCCCACTTGATAGCTTATGACACCAATCCCGGTTGCAGTTGCAAGTTCATTAGAAGGAAACCAAATGGCAGACAAAAAGGGCGGCACGGATAGAGTAAACACCTGCAAAAAAAATTCCCAGTTCTGTACAAAAGTTAAAGAAAGCCTTAATAGCCTCGCTAGTCAGACGCTTTCACTTTTAGACGAAATACAGGGGTCGGCGCTCGAAGTGTTACCAATTAAAAATGCTGTAATATTGTCAATTTTTTTCATTTAAAAACTTCAGAAAGATAAAAGCCCTAGTAGTGGACCATTTAAGAACAATTTTCCTTTGTTTTCACTGTAAAATTTTCATTTTTACCTGAAACTGCTGTTTGAAGGTTTATATTATTTGCTGATATTTCTTAATTAAAAACTTATATGATAAATTTTTCATTATTCGTGTCCATGATTAATAATTAAAGGAATCGTAGGGAGTTGGACAAGACTTTAAATTAAATTAAATACAAGTTTTGATTAAATATGCCATACGTTTCGTTGCTGTTTTGCAACTTCTTCAGTGGCTCATTTATTAAACTTATTTGTCAGGATTTTTTACTACGAGAAAAAACATTTCAAACAATATTCTTTTTTCTATCACAATTCATTCAATTCATCAACTAACATAAAATATAAACTTTTTAAACAAATTAATTGTTTTTGTCAAAAAACTAAAAGAATCAAATTGAACAAAGAAATTTTTTTTTATTTATTTTAAGATGTCATTAAGAAGATTATTATGTACACCAACGAAACGTATGGCATATTTAATCAAAACTTGTATTTAATTTAATTTAAAGTCTTGTCCAACTCCCTACGATTCCTTTAATTATATGATAAACTTTTAAAAAGTTATCCATTTTAATTAAAAAAAATATAAAACCATCTTAATGTTTTGGAGCTAGTAGTCGACCACCTAAAACCTAGTAATAGACCATGATTAGCACTAGTAGTGGACCATCATTAATTAATCTTTATCCAGACATTTAACTTGGCTAGATTAATTAGGGAGGGGTAAATGAGATAAAATAGGATATTAAATAATTTAAAAACAATATAATTAATTAATTGTCATTTTATTGTGTAATAAATACAAATTAATTAAATAAGTTTATCTCAGGGACGTCAATTAAATTTCTTGATTTGCTCGTTGACATTTATATGAAGCGTGTCGTAAGGTTTACTCTGGTGTGCTCTTTTCTAATCAGTTTGGTTAAGTATTACTCACTGTCTCAATTGAAATATTAACCACTCACTATTTATTTAAGACTTAAACTGCTAGATCCACATAATTTTGTGACTAATGGAACATCGTAATTAACACTTAAATAGAAAAATTAATAAATTCCAATTAATCTAAAAATGACCGTCCCGGTCCATTTCTAGATAAATCTTTAATATTAAGAACCAATAGTAGACCACTCCTTCACTACCTTTTCAGATAAGGTTTTATAGCCTACGATTTTGCTAGATTATTATTCTAAGAATATCAATATATAAAAACTTACTTTTAAATAAATAGTGAGTGGTTAATATTTTAATTGAGACAGTCAGTAATCCTTAACCAAATTGTTTAGAAAAGAGCACACCAGAGTAAACCTTACGAAACGCTTCACATAAATGTCAATAATTTAATAAATTGATGAACAGCACGTGTTGACAATTTTAAAGTTAAATAATTTAATTTAATAGTATATTTCAAAGTCTTGGCTTTAAATTATTAAAATTCGAAATTCTCAAAACTTTATTTTTGGCATTTTACGAACATGTTGTCTTTACATGACAAATTTTTTGAGGGGTGATACTACTAACTACTATTTTTACTTTTCTATTTTTTCTTTTATTGATCTCTAGGCGCGGGGAACCCCAAACCTCCCTTTGTGGAACCCTGGGGTTCCGCGGAACCCAGGTTGAGAATCACTGAAGTAGGCAAACAATTATTTTTATAAAGAAATGTTTGCGGAATTTAACGGAACAAAAGTCATATTGATAGATACATAGATAGATTGATACATACATAACAGGTGAAGGGACGGTGGACACACGGTAATTAAAGACTGGTTGGATAGAAGAGGGGGTGATGTAAATTTCCATTTCACGCAGTTTTTAACAGGTCACGGATGCTTTAGGGCTTATTTATTTAAATTCAAGATCATCGAATCCCCCTTATACCCCGAATGGGACGTGACTGAAAATGTCGAGCACGTTTTCTTTTTATGTCCACGTTTCCGGGCAGCTCGAGAAACTTTATGGTGCGCATCTCCGGAGAGCATCATCCAACGTATGGTCACGGGAGAGATGGCCTGGGCGAAGCTGCAGCTGTCATAATTGGCCAACTGCGGTAGATCAGTGTTGAAGAGCTTTGAATAAGCTGGGCCTCTTACCACGAAGTTATGTCTGATGGCGGTCCCGTGGGAAGTCTAGGCTGAAGAGAGGGTGGGTAGGTTTAGTGGGTGGAAATCCCACACTATCCTGCGGTACGGCCCGCAGGATGTCTTTCAAAGTTTCCCCCCATCCGCAGGGGGAAAAAAGGTGAAGCTATTATAATATAAAGCGTGTAAAATTATCTTAAGCAAGCTTCTTGACTATATCAAAACGAGGGAGAAACATCAAGGTTTTAGACAGGACAACTCAACAACTGAACCTATATTTATTGTGATTATACGACATTAGACTCCTGGGGGTAAACTGATTATGTATACAAAATTTGGTTGAGTTCGTCGGGGTAAGTTGGAAAAATCAATCGAATTCAATTCATGATAGTCTGGGAATGAAAGAAAAGAAATTTTGTTTCCTTACCTGACCAATTCCACAAATAAATTGTGAAAGTAAAGCAACCCAAAATCGCTCTGGGGTCGTTGATGCTAATTTGACCCATGCTCCAATCATTGTAAATAGCGCGGCAAATAGAGTACTGCCTCGTAGACCCACTCGACTCATTATGAATATTCCAGGTAGAAAGAGTACTAGGTACGCCACTGTATAAGATAAACTTGTCCAGTCGATGTCTTGATTCGTTACCGAGTAAAATTTCTGTATTAAAAAAAATTATATAAATATTATAAAACTCCATGTAGCCAGAGCTACTTTATGTTTATTATATTATTTTGTAGGTACTTTTTAGTGCATTACTGACAAAAGCGTGTTTTTTTAAACTAAAATTTCACATGATTACAATAGTGAAAAATCAAAAAACAATATTAATTATTTATTACCTTGATGATATTTGGAATCTGTGTGTAGTAAAACCAAAATGACCCGTTGAGCATCGCATTTAAAGAGAAGAGAAGTAAAATAAGCCAACGTTTACGATAGCTTTGATATATCACATCAGTTGCTGCAGATTTCGATTCCATTTTTATTTAATGAGGAAAACTAAAATTTCATTTTACCATTATTAAAATTTATTAATAAAATGTTTACCTATAAAAGTTGTCAAAATGAAATAAAAAAAAAATGACTATAGAGATTGCACCATTTTGGTGCAATTTCATATCAATATTATTACAAAGAAAAAAATTTCTAAATAACTTTTTATTACGCATTGAAAATGATTAAAAAAAAAAAAACTCGGCACTTTAATAATTGAATTTAAATTTTATTGAGGGGGTCGGGTAGGCTAGGGGTTAGCGTGTCAGCCTGCTAACCAAGTGGATCCGAGTTCGAATCCGACTCGAGGCTTCCGTCTAAAACCTGACCCCGGGGTAGAGACAAATTAAAAAAAATAATAATTAGTATCGTAAATTGGCTTATGGCTAGAAAGGCCGAAAAGCCAAAAAAAAATTATTGATTTGTCAATTTAGAAAAACTATAAACTATATATGTTTACCTTATTATTAGATAAAATAGGCTTTTTTCTCAATAAATGCTGAAAAAAAACATATACCTAGGTATAATATGGTTTATATAATTCCCAAAATAAAGCTAAATTATATTTTTAAAAATGAGTAATTTTGTGAGAATTTCACAAACTATTGCACAAGGAATCGTCGAGTCACTTTTATCTATTCAGGTTTCAGGCTAGATAATTTATAAAACTTTATCACTTAAACTATTAATATATAATAATTACGATAAGTAAACTAAGCGAAAGCTTAAACTTTTATTTTATTACAATATAATATTATTCAAAATTAATTTCCATATGAATTATGGGCTGAAGTTTATTTTAAAAACAATTTGACATTAAACTGTTTTAAATTGAGTTAACAAGTGAATGGTTTTTGGATTAAATTAGACCGAAAGTTAGCAGTGATATCGAAAAAATTAAAATTATAAGATTTTGAAGACCAGTAAATCTGAAATTTACTATGAAATAGGAGCATTTTTAAGAGGAGATGTAAAATTTTCTTAGGAGGGACAAAATTCATAGATCTCTATTAAATTTTGGTTAATTACCATTCGAAAATTTCTATCTATACAGGGACAAAATATAATTTGAAAAGGTACCTATAAGAAAAACAAAAATTATCAAATCTTTTCAAAAAAGTTCAAAAAAGTAAAACAGTAGAGTCCCGAAAACTCGGCCTATGTGGACCGAAGGGTGGCCAAGTTTATGAAAATGCCGGATTATCGGGAATGGGGTTAAAAAATAAGTACAAGTGTTTCCTCAGAAAATACAGTAGTGTATTGTTTGCTTGAGAATACAACAGAGAAAACTGCCCAAATACCCTTAAATATAGGAAAAGTAAGTACTTTATGAAGACATAGAGCCTTTATTATATGAAAATGTTTTTTTTACTTTACCATACAGGGTATGGTCAAGTATTGTAATCGTGCATGAAAAAAGTTTTTTTCCCTTCTTTTTTTTGAAATATCTCAAAAACGGCTGAAACTATTTTGATTAAAAAAATTGAGCTAAACCATGGCATTTCGGTCTACAAAAAAGCCCTAATAAGTGAACATCGAAAAAATTATATTTTTCGAGATAATATTTGTTTTGTCAAAATGTCTGTTGGTTAGTCTGTCTGGTTAGTCTGTGCGTTACCAAATTTTTGTGGACGAGCTAGCTCAAAAACTAGTTTGAATATCAAAACCAAATTTTTGTGGACGAGCTAGCTCAAAAACTAGTTTGAATATCAAAACCAAATTTCACTCGTAGTTTTGGTCTATTGAGATTAAGAGCTGATTAGATTTTAGTGCATATCGACCCAAAATTAAGGGGGGTGGAGGGGGTAAAAAATTACAAATCTAGGCCATTTGAGCAAACTCAACCAATTTTTTATACATAATAAGTGGACCCCTAGAAGTCTAAAAATGCAAAAACTAACCACCCAAAATGGGGGGTGTAGGGTCAGAAAATGAAAATCTTGGCTATTTACCAAACTCAACCATATTTTGTATACAAAATCAGTGGACCCTCAGAAGTCTAAAAATGCAAAAACTAACTGCCCAAAAAAATGAGGGGGGGGGGTGTAGGGTCAAAAAATGAAAATCTCGTTCATTAACCAAACTCAACCAAATTTTGTATACATAATCAGTGGGACACCAGAAGTATAAAAATGCAAATACTAACCCCCCCCTACATGATTATAAATAATTTTAGGGGCCAGGTTGTATGGTAAAGTCAAGTGGATGGCCACATCAGAACACGTCAGCTTATTTGCCTTGCCAGGGTGTGGCCGAGTTGTCCGGACTGGCGGGTTATCGAGTGCCGAGTTTTCGGGAAATAATGGAAAATAATTATTTCCATTACAAGACCAAGAAATTCTAAGTTGAGTTTCATGTACTTTAAAGGTCAAAGAAATTTTTTGGAAAAAATTGAATTTGAAATATAACTGGTTTAATTTTTTCCAAAAATCTTAATTCTAAACGTGAAACTTCTTCACCTAGAATTTCTTTACTTTGTATTAAAATTATAACATTTTTAAATCAATAAATCTGCAATTTAATTATCAAAAGTTATCCTCCGAAATAACGCTTCTCAATTTAATCGCAGTGTCTCAAAGTTTTTCTTATCATTTGAGTTTTTCTCTCAAACGGGGCCGGCGCTAGTAGTTTCACCGACCCTGCCAAAAATGTAAAATGCCGCCCCTTTATAACAAAAATTAAAAGAGTAATCCTAAATCCTTACCACACTTAGTAGTAAAATAAAACTTGAGCAAAAAAATTGGTATTAAAAATGTCTAAGTTTTGATTTCCCTATCTAAATAAACGGGAATTAATAAAGTAAAGGGTGTGTAGTTTCACAGTGAATGATATAAAACTCAAAGAGGTTTATACAAGCTCAATATATTTCGGACTAATAATCCGAAATATATTGAGTTTGTATAAATCTCTTTGAGTTTTATATCATTCACTGTGAAACTACACACCCTTTACTTTATTAATTAATATCATGTTTCACCTAAAACCTACACCACTTTCCCTAAGTAAAATTGAATGTAAGAGGGGTAAGAATTACCCCTCATAGGAGGTGTATCCTACTTCATGAAACACCAAGGTGCCCAAAAAATTGACGGATTTGAGCGTTTTTCCAAAAACATCCTGTAGAAGCTATTTAAATATTTGTTTAGAAAAGCTGCCTATTTTTTAATTATTACCTACTCACTTTACTTTTACAACACACTTTAAGACAATTTTCTAAAACTCACGGCAAATAATAATTGTATGTAACGCACTCTACTTAACTAGTAATCAACCTGTAAGGCAATTAGTACATAAATAAATCAATCGAACTGCCTCTTTTCCTTTTATAATAGTAGCGAAACCATTTTTAAGTGGGAGTTTATTATGCTTGTGAGCGGTTTCTTTTCTTTTTCGTTTTTTTTTTTTTTTTTTTTTAATTTTTAAATTTTCTTTACTTTATTAAAATATGTTTCACCAAGAACCTTAACAAAATTGTCCCACTAATACTAGGTAGGAGCACGCCTGTACCCCAAATAGAGATTTTAATCGAACCAAAACACGTGTGACTGCAACGACTGTAAATCAACTGACGTGTGTATATAAGAGATTAGTAGACATCAAAATTTTGTGCTGCCATTTGTCGAAAAATAACAGAAGTTTCGAACAAGGCTGGGGTACAGGTGTACCCTGGGTAGTGTTCCAGGGTTAATAAACAAATTTAGGCATTTTACAATATATTTAAAACAGGAGTATCCAACCTTTTGAAATCATTTGAAGAAATAAAATTGTCTCGGGACGCACATTAAATATACTAATTCTAACGATAGTTTTTAAACAAATAACAGTTATATAATAATGTACAGTAGATCCGACAGCGCAATGACGCACTGAATTGTTTAAAGTGGTGTCTATAGCCAAGCGGGCCTTCACACGCACTCGCAACCAGCGCATACATACTCTCGTATCGTATGTGACCCTGAAGAACCACGAATGGTATCAATCAAGGTATAGGTGTATACACAGAGGTATACGTGAAATATAGCGGGCGTATATTCCACCCTCGCGAGTGTTGAAGCTATCAACAGCTGGCGAGTTAACAACAGCTATCTAGACAAAACCTTGTGCCACCACGAGTCCAACCTCAGTCGAATGGAGCTAGGAACTTTCGTCCCTAGGGCTTTCTCCATTCCCCATGGCACCATTAGTTTTCAACAACCTTTGGTATGGTTGTTCGAGCTCTTGCACATGACTTTCCATGCTCCACCTCTTCAGATTCGGACTCTCTTCCCACAGTCCCAGTACGTGATCGACTGTATGTGCGGTTGGTTTACCTGATGTGATTGCAACATCACATACACCTGACAAACCGCTTGCAAATCGTCCAAGCCGGCTCACACCTGCTGCAAACAGCCAAGTAGACGAATGCTTCGTTTTTACATAATCAGAAGCATTGTTCGCCAAGCAAGCTCCGAAACGATGGTAGTCAAGCGCTCACAAAGCGTCCAATGCGGTTCACGCCCGCTGTAAAAACAACCAGTAGGATTTGAAGATTCAAAATCTTCAGCCCAGGTCCGCGACCGGTTGTCGTTTGGCAAACGACTCGCCACCTTTTATTCCATTCCAGGCGGCTTTCTGCCTATACCTCTATTTGTTATGTGTACAAAGCAAACCCACTGTGTTACAGCTTTTAGGATGTAAGATTCAAAATCTCCAGCCTAAGTTCGTGAACCGATTGTCCGCTTGGCCAACGCTTCGTCACCTTTTGTGCCAACCCAGGTTTGTCTGTTAAATCTGGAATTCGACAACTTCTTCTACATGATGTATAACCATGCAGCTATTCGGACTACATGATATCAACCATGCATACCACAGTCAAGTGGCACAGATTGGCATTCACTACGGTAAGGGGCGCCAGTCCATCATTCTAAAGGGGCCCGTAAGACACCAATTGAATGGCAGCCGCAGACCACTTTAGGTGTGTTTACCGTTTTGGCATACACTCAGCGTGGGTTCGCCAAGCCCAATCTGAACCACCGTCAGATGTGCCGCTGGACCATTTTAAATCAGAGGGCTAGTCATCTCCCTTGTCATGACCACGGCCATGGCATGCGAGCGGGTACAATACACGTACGTCCCCCGCTCGCACTGATTGGCTTACACTCAGCGTGGGATCGCCAAACCCAATCTGCACCACCGTCAGATGTGCCGCTGGACCATTTTAAATCAGAGGGCTAGTCATCTCCCTTGTCATGACCACGGCCATGGCATGCGAGCGGGTACAATACACGTACGTCCCCCGCTCGCACTGATTAGCAAGCTTAATGCCAGAGCAACACCAATTTCGGCTTGCAGGTTTGTCACTTCCTGAATACGTGGACGCCGCGGTGCCCCGAGCGTGGAAGCCGATGAGCTAGTCACGGAATCAATCATAGCCAGCTTTTGTAGCCATCACCATATACTGGTGATTCTCATCGGCAGTTATGAATTATTCATATTGATAAGCAGATTTCCAGCAGCGCCCTCAACTGCTGGTTACAGTTTAGTACTGTTTACTGTTTACTGTCTTATGAAATAGTAATAATTATCATCAAGGAGTGACAGCTTATTTTTGCTTATCAATCTGCATGGCCACCATCAAACCATGCGCCGTGAGTTATGTACTTAGGTAAGTACTTAATACCGTACGGTATTTTGGCTTACTACTGTGCCATTGATCGGCCCGGCCGCACGCACCACTCAACCAGGCCAGAGCCCGCAGCGCCGGCGTATTTGGTTCAAGCCACAAACATCTCGGTATAATGAAGCATATCCAGAGCAGCGTCTGAATATACTAAAAGGATAGAGTATCTCTTACTATATATGTCATAGACATAAAATAGCATATCCGGCAGGATCAAACCGAATATACTAAAAGGATAGAAGAAATTCTATATATGTCGAGATGTATAAGTCACTATTCCAATACATGCATTCTTGCATAATTGCTTACACAATATGATATCATCATCATTTGATAGTGATATGTTCATAAATTTGTATGTTCATTAATCGACAGAGTCGATGTAGTAGGATTTGTAGAAACAATCGTGTTTATGATATTTCTAATGTAATATCATAGCATTTTATCTCTTTTAGAATTTATCAGATAAATTCAAGAGATTTGTTCACCATAGTTAGTTTTGATGCAGCAGCTGCTGCATCCTGTTGCCGGCATAACATAGCACCTCTTGGCCCACCAGATATACTAAAAGGATAGTCCATGGGACTATATATGTCTAATGACATAATATAGCATATCCAGTGCATTTTCCAGATGTACTAAGGACATAGAAATATTTCTATATATGCCGAAATGGCAACTGCGTTCTTCGCCAAGGGTAACACTCTTAGTTCTCCGAAAGGTACGGATATCCAGCTAGACCACGCGGAGGTGGTGTTACTCCCAGAAGCGGCCTAGTGCAGAGAGAAGCTTCGTTGCCTTTAGCTCGTTCTCTAGCGGCTCTCGCTTCGCTAGCTATAATAATGTACAATAATGATATCAGCTTTGACAAATTTTATAGAATGATGTCATATGTGGAAGTCATCTTCTTGTTATCCTAACTTTTGCTTGATTCAGCCAATCGCCAATTATTTCTTTGAGAGTATTTTCAGTTACATCTCCATAGACTTTTTTGCAGATTTCTGAAAAAATATCATTGAATTAAATTTCGTCAATGATATTATGGTAAATAGAATAATTGTCATTGGGCAGGCAAAGTTGTTGGATTGGAGGGGATTTAGAATTATGAGGTAATGAACTTTGGTCAATATTTTCCAACTTATCTGCGTCAGCTGGCCTAACAGTTTCTTGGTAAGAAGACAAAATTTCCTGTGCAGAGTGCATGTCATCATTGGTTCTAATATATTCATCCCAGATAGCAAGTGGACTTGCCGCAAACTTAACTTTTGTCTGAATTTAAATTGTCACGTCAAATATGACAAGATAAGTTTGTGGTAATTTTGCAGCAATCTTGAATGTTCCAAGGGTGAATTATTAAGTTTTTTTCTAACTTGATACATTCAAGAGTGAATTATCAAGTTTGTTTCTAAACTTGATACAAACTTGCGCTTACTAGCTTTTGTTCGTTGGCGCCATCTAGCCACAAATATATTAATCATCTAGGCTATGTTTAGTTATATCTTTTATCTATAACTGTCAACTTGCAAATGTATTTTATTTTTAATATAATTATAATCATTTCCTAAAAAAGTAACTACTTTTTAGTCCAGAATTCAAACGGGCGGAATACTTGAGGGATTATTAAAATTATTATTAATTAAAATTAAAATTATTTTTATTTAATTATAGAATGTGTCTCGAAAACCTTTATTGAAAATGACCAGACAAGGGCAGTTAAAAAGAATAAAAAGAGAAATAATAATAATAATAATAATAATTCTTTATTAGCTATTTTAGCTATCTATCATACAATTAAACAAATATATGTAATTTGTTTTTAAATAATACATTCAATTTTGAGATACAAAGATAAAGATAATTAATACATTCTAAAATTATAACAATTTATAATAAACATATAAATGTATAACACACCACACATGACAATAAACAAATGAACACATGTACATAAATACTAATATTAATAATAACAAAAATTCAAATTAATCCTACAAAAAAAACAAAAATCACAATTTTGATACTATGAGATAACGAATATAACAAAAATAACAATAATAATCTTTATTAGCCACTTTCTGCTATATTCATACAATTAACAAATATATATATATATATATATATATATATATATATATATATATACAATACATGACAATAAGTAACTATACACATACACATATGAGACAAGACCAAGGAGTGGATTACTGCATTTAAATAAATAATAAATAAATAATGGGACACACACATATACATATATATTTATAAATATATTTACAATAATACACATATAATACACAACATATACCTACATATCCACCCTTGCAACAAGGAATATACTGTTTATAAATACTAATTGACGAGATGATTTTTTACTCTTGTTGTGACAAAAGTAATAGTCTCATCTCTCTTTTGAATGCAACATGACACATCGCATGCAGTTACTTAAATCCAGAACTTATCTGGAAGGATAAATTAAACAATTAAATCTACTTACAACTCTTCTAAGTATTAATAGAGGTAATAATAGTTAAAATATTGATAATAATCACCCACAAGCACGTGCATCGTATAATAATGTTAATTCGATTATGCTGTATCCCTGCGTATTGATTAAAATGAAGATTAAAAACGTTGTGTACTATGGATTTAAATTGGGAAACAAGCAAATAAATTGGGTATTTTTAAAGACTCTTTAAATTATGTGTAGGTACATTAATGGCATTTTGTGACAATTTTTTTTAATAAAAAGTATTACAAAATTTTTTTAGTTTTTCATAAGCTTACGATTTTGTGTCGGGCCGCATTGATATTATAGCTCTGGGCCGCATGCGGCCCGCGGGCCGGGGGTTCGACACCCTTGATTTAAAGGATAAAAATGAAAAATGATATCAGTCGCTCTGTTTTGTTGGGTTATTTTTGCTAGGGGAGGGGAGGTTAAGAGATTTAATAGCCCCCCCATTGGCGTAGCCAGAAAATTTTCATGGGGGGGGGAGGGGGGGCAATCCACAAAGCAAAATATTTAGTGAGAATTTTTTTTATTAAAACAAATAGTCCAATTAAATTGTGTTTTTAGCCGGAAAGTTTTGGCGTAGTTGTAATCTTCGACCCCTTGTGTTTTTTGATGTGCTGAATCCGAATCTGAGGTTTTCTAACAAAATTTCTTCACGGAACATTGACAAAAATCCAAAATAAGATAAAATAAACTGCAACGGATCGTTGCTAAACTTTATCCAAATTCATTTGAAATATTAATATGTTTGTTCCTTTATTATTAATCAGATATCACTTCCAATTTGTAGTTCATATTGACATTAATTCAAAAATAATTCTCATTTAAGAGTCGAGGAATAACCATTCCACATTGGATTTTTGACATTTCGGTTATTATTGTAACCATTGCTGGAGACATAGAGGAATCGACTTAAAATCAAAAATAGCCATCGATTCTCATCTAATACTTGAGGAATAACAATTCTACATTAGGTTTTTGACGTTTCGATTATTATTGGTAACCATTGCTGGAGACATGGAGGATGGTTATTCCTCAAGTATTAGATGAGAATCGATCGTTATTTTTGATTTTATGTCGATTCCTCCATGTCTTCACCAATGGTTACCAATAATAATTGAAACGTCAAAAACCTAATGTAGAATGATTATTCCTCAAGTACTAGATGAGAATCAATCGCTATTTTTGGTTTAAAATCGATTTCTCTGTCTTCAGCAAAGGTAACGGATAAGAAAACAACGCAGTTGCTATGGTTACTCATAAAAATTCCTCCCAAATTTTTAGCATTTCACAGAGAGAAGCCTATCCATTCTTACTTAAGCAAGGCTAAATGAGCTATATTAAAACTTTCAAATGAATAAATTTTAAATAATTTAAAAAATTAAAAAAAGTACCATCTTACTCTAGAGTAAAGTACTTTAAAATATAATTTTACTAAAAACTTTATTTAACCTTTTTTGTGGTCCCCAAGGTACTTAATTAGGATATTAAATTTCATCAAAATTGGTTAAGTCATTTTCAAGATATTTAGAAAAAACTAAAAAAGTACTGAAATAAAGTTCTAATGTTTGTGGGCCGATATGTACCAAAAACTAATCAGCGCTTCATTTTGTTAAACTAATGGTAGGTTTTCAATTTCATTTCAATCGGTGCAAGGGTGTGGAAAAAATCGTGGGCCAAAAAAGCGATAACATACATACATACATCCATCCATCCATCCATACATACATCCATCCGCACGCACTAAATGAAAAAATCGCACTTTTTGGCCTCTCGACGAGACCCCTTGTAATTTTTGGCAAAACCGTCACGTGCTAAAATTCAACCTAATTGAATACTACAATTTGTGAATTTAATTGAGTCCATGGGTTCCGTAGTCTTTACCTGAGGACCCTTTGAAGCCACGCTTGCCCCGAGAGCGATTACAATACTTTACCCATGCTTTGCATTGGATAAAGTAAAAATCACATTTTTTTGTAGGTTTTTTGTTTATAACTCGAAAATATTTAGTGAGAATTTTTTTATTAAAACAAATAGTCCAGTTAAATTGTATTTTTAGCCGGAAAGTTTTGGCGTAGTTGTAATCTTCGACCCCTTGTGTTTTTTGATGTGCTGAATCCGAATCTGAGGTTTTCTAACAAAATTTCTTCACGGAACATTGACAAAAATCCAAAATAAGGTAAAAAAATCACATTTTTTGTAGGTTTTTTGTTTATAACTCGAAAATTATCAACTTTTTTAAATAACCTTCCTATTCAAAATAAAAGGTCATAAGATTTCCTAAATTTCATTATTTAGGTTATTTCGCCGACTAACCGTTCGAGCTCAAGAGCTAGTTGAAAATTGGCATATTTTTTCTGTTTCCGCAAATCCCAAAAACTCGCACTTTTTTCAATTTTTTCCCATCTTGACCATGAAAGAGCACATTTTCGACAAAAGACCACTCTATACATTTTTAAACTAGATTAAATTTAATACAATTCAAACAAAGTTCCATCTTTATTGGATAATGGTAACCCTTGCCGAAATGAGGTTGACGTTTTGATAAACTGCAATTTTTTGAAAAAATCGCAGTTTTCCTTCATATTATAATGAAAACCAATCATCCTACAAACTTGATTTTCTATCTCCATTTTTGACAATGTACCGTCACGAAATTTTTTAGTAAACCTCAGATTCGGATTCAGCACACCAAAAAACATATAGGATCAAGAAATCAAAACTATCCGAAAACTTTCCCGCGAGGGGCCCTTTAGAGAACAATTTAACTGGACTAAAAAGGTACTTCAAGAAATTAAAAAAGAATATAATTCTTGATTAAACATATGAAATATATTTAATTACGGTTAGTTTGCCATAAGAAACGGTTTGTTGTTGCCGTTACTCATCCCATGAGCCCTGCCCTAGGGGGGGGGGGTACTGAACACCCCGTGGCTACACCTCTGCCTCCCACCCTTCGTGGAGTGAATTTGGAAAACATTTTTAAAAGGAATACAGGAACTCTTAGGGCCTGTTGTATGTCGCAAAGTAAATGTTTTTATCACCAACCAAGGGTAGCTGGTAAATGGAGGGACTGGGATGGCCAATCGATGACAGGCACTGTCATCTCAGGGTCCTTAGGGTCTCTTCGCACTAGGCAATTCCCAGGCGACGCAACTGAAATTCGACTATCGTCAATTTGAGTTGCCTCTGGATACCCACGGGCGACTTAAATAAATAAATAAATAAATCTTTCGATTACTCGACCTGCTTAGAGGCACAAGTCATCGGTGGCTAGGTCAACAAAACATCAATACAAATTAACTACAGAAATTAATAAACATAAATACAAATCAATTAAAAGAAATTATAACAATTAACAAACAAGAAAAAGAAAAAAAAATAGAAATGTATGCTCATTTACAAATAACATGATCATAGATTTCCATCCAAAGACAAAACGTAATTTAAATAATTCCGCGCAAAAACCCGATACCAGGAGGAAACGACGCATTAGCCATCCCGACTTAGCACCACACACTGACAAGGGCGGATCCAGGAATTTTTTTATGGGGCGGAGGGAGGGTAGAATGTATATAAGGTGCCCGATGTATATAAGATATACTTTTTGTCTCGAAAGTTTGTCGCGATCGAATTGTTCAAGCGGGGGGGGGGGGGGGCAGAGACGCCGCCCCCACACACACATATATAGAACTTTATTTTTAATTTTAAAATTAATCTTTCGATTCAACAGGTATTATTTCATTACCCTCCTCTACCTCTCTGCTTCTATTTATCGAAATAATCCTCTTTAAAAATTTTATTAATTTAATAGACAGAATAATAGAATTCAATAAAATGGCATCGAATTCAGAGACAGAACATTCAGAACATTTCGTTATTCAGCAACAAATAACAAAGGTGTGCTTACTTAATTAATAAATAAATGAAATGAAATGAAAATAAATAAAAGAATATTGCAATAATTCTACTAATTTATTTATTATATTTCCAGCTAATAGAAGAAAATAATCAATTAAAAAAAAATCTACTAAAGGTAAGCGTTATATATTAATCGTGGGTGTATGTGTAAAATCCCCGTGAATCCCTAATTGATTTCATAACTAATTCCTATAATTTATTTATTTATTTAATTAATTGAATTTTATTATTTATTTATTCTATTTAAGGAAATAAAAATTAAAGAAGAAGAAAAATTCCTTGGAATTTGATTTCCAACGAGGATTTGATGAATTATTATTAAAATATCTAAGATTATTTATTTATTTATTATTAGAGTATCTATTAGTTAGATATTTATATAATATACTGAGTAAAACATTGTATAAATTCATATACTGTTTTTTCTCAAATTCAAAAATATTTCCATACAAGTTTGTTCAGTACCCACCTCTCCATCCCCTCCCTCGATTAGCACTCATGGATTTAATTTTAACATTTTTTATTTTATTTTCTTTGAAGGAAAGAAATACGAAAAAAAAGCCGAGTACCAAAAAAGGTATCGGGAGCGGGGGAAAAAAAAACAAGGTACGGTATATAATTTATATATATTATTGTAGGGGGCGGCGGGGTTTCACCCCCTACGATTTATCCTGGACAGGCCTCCACTTGTAGAAGGCGCGGGTTTCACCCTCTTCGCTCATAGGGGTGAAATAAACAATAACACACATTCACTTCTTTATATATATATTTATTTACAAAAAAGGGGTTATATACATATTCGTGTCTAGGGGTCGTCGTTAAAACATCGTAATACACGTAATTAATTAATACATCGTACACTTGCTTATGGCTCGTCTTCAACTTCAAACTATAAACTCGACAAACTAACACATACACAAGCATGTCATTTCGACCAGGGCTCGTTTCCAACTAACTACCAGTTGTTGACAATTCACCCTTGGCAGCCACACAAACACATAGACATAGACACATGCATATGAGTGTCAGCCGGCCAATCCTCTTGAACACAAAAGGCTCGCTACCAAGAAGGAATGCGGCCTTCGCAAGGGCAGAAAGCCCAAACATCTGTCGAACACATGATTTTAAACAGAAATCAAGAATTACTAAATTAAATGCTTAATTAATCAAATCCCACAAATTCGGCCATTCTAAAACTTTTAACGCCCCGTTAAAACAAAATAATCTCAATCTTGTATAGAAAAACAAATTATACTAAAGTCCACAAAAATCGTATGAAAAATCACTCGATACAATCTAAATCAAATCACTCTTAACACATAAAGCAATTTTCAACGTCTTAAACATAATAATTATATAGAAATAATATGTAACTTAATTTTAAAAGAAGATCATTTTAACAAAAATGATGATCTCCACATCTATAAGAATAATAAAGTATTAGACTTCCTCTTATATCTAAAATTGTTTCATTCCTTCAATTCAAAAATTAAATTCTTCAACGTTTAATTTAAATTTAATTAATAATCATAAAAATTTAAATTTAAATTCTCTTTTCAAATGATCTCATTAAAATTTAACCCGAATCAAATATAAAATTTCTCAAGATTCCCATCTTTAATTTTAAAATTTCTTCGAATTTAAATTTTGAATTGAATTGAATATCTCGTCTTCAAATTAAATTCTTTTATTAAAATCTACCTATTAAACTCTGAACTTAATTTCTCTCTTTCAAAATTTGAAATCTAAAATTAATCATTCAACGTTCAAAACAAAATTATACTTCATAAAAACAAACTAATTTTTTAAACAAAAACCAAAAAAATTTAAGAACGATTGATTGCTCAAACTTCAATCTTAATCAAAAATTTCGTCCTCATAATTTAAATTAAATTATAAATTTTAATCTAGCTACAATAATTATTCAAGAAAACCTTTATCCATTTTTCTACGTCTCGTATTGTTCAAACACGTGTTCATTTTCAAGTCGGGTCTCGAATAACTTTTGGCACTCACTGAAAGACACTTTTTCACAAACACATACGCGCAAACACACACCCGTGAACCCACGAACCGCGCACCTGGCGCAAAAATCGCGTGACATCTTTCCTCGATCAAAAATAAAATTATTTTCAGAACACCTCAAACGTATATATTCACCAATATTTTTCACAAAATAGCGTTTATTATAAATGATTTTTGAAATATCACTTACACTAGTATGCGTCACACCTTTTGTTGCTATACCTGGGCGGTTATTATTCATCCTTCGTTGCGTATCTTTTTCTTTATCTCTTGTTTCTAACAAAGAGCACTCTTTCATCTCTTTGTTGACTCTTCTTTCTTCTCGCAAATCCATAATTAAATTGTTTTTTTCTATTTCTCTGTCTTGGCTCTCATCCTCAAACAATTCACCTTTTTCAAGTATTTTCCTTGGCGTTAATTCTTCAAATTCTTCTTTCAGCTCATCCGTCAAGTAGGCAATTTCTTTCACACCACTTTCACTCAAATCAACTACATCCTCCTCGTCGGCATCTTCGTCTTCATCCAAATCGACATCGGCGATTTCTTCTTTGAAACTCTCCTCGTCGTCCTCGTTGGTGTCCTGCTGCAGCCGGTCTTGAAAGGGAACTTTCTCGCAAAATGAAACATCTTCTTCGTAGACCTCGCTATGGACAAAGCAATCCTCTTTGCTTTGTTCAACATCGTCGTCGTCGTCCTCGTCGTCTTTTTCATCTTTTTGCGAGAATTCCTCTTTCAGAGCTGTTTCGAGCAAACTCCAAGAAGTCAAACCTCTTTCGCTTTGAATATAATCTTTCGCATAGCCCGCTAGCGACATCTTCACCAGAAAAAATAGTTCCGTCGAACCCCATCCGGATTCTTCAACTAAATCCTGAATCTCTTTGATCCACTGTTCGATTGAAATGCTCCCCGTTCCGTCGAACTTTTCAATCGAATTCCTGGCTTCGCAGAAGCTCCGAGAGAATTCATCTCCCCCCAGCTGTTTAGCTGGTTGTCCGTCGTCCACGCGCGTGTCTTTTGATGAAGTCCCGTGCACCCTTTTCAGATGGCCAAAATCGGACAAGCTTACCACGAGATTTCTGGCAAGACACTTCTTGTCAGAGTCTGTGGGCAAGCCTAATATCGAAGAGATAATTACCAGGTCCGATTGAGAGAAGTCACTGCAAACGGCTTTTGCTTTGCGCTCTCGACTAGCGGCGCCAAAATTAAAGCCTTCGAAGAGCTTCAATTTCCGCCTCGTGTGTCGATTGCCTTCTTCGTCAAAAATAAGTTTAAAAAGCTTTTTGACGTCCTCAAAATCGAAGTCTGTCAAGTTTCTCTCGATATTGACATGCTGGCCAAGATTCTTCATTCTTCTAGGGCACAATTTTTTCACCAGAATATCAACAAGATTCCACGTCACGTTCCGTCATTTCGTCATCAAATCGTCTCCGGTAAGATAAACTTTTTATGATTCATCCCGGACGAGCCCCCATTTGTAGGGGGCGGCGGGGTTTCACCCCCTACGATTTATCCTGGACAGGCCTCCACTTGTAGAAGGCGCGGGTTTCACCCTCTTCGCTCATAGGGGTGAAATAAACAATAACACACATTCACTTCTTTATATATATATTTATTTACAAAAAAGGGGTTATATACATATTCGTGTCTAGGGGTCGTCGTTAAAACATCGTAATACACGTAATTAATTAATACATCGTACACTTGCTTATGGCTCGTCTTCAACTTCAAACTATAAACTCGACAAACTAACACATACACAAGCATGTCATTTCGACCAGGGCTCGTTTCCAACTAACTACCAGTTGTTGACAATTCACCCTTGGCAGCCACACAAACACATAGACATAGACACATGCATATGAGTGTCAGCCGGCCAATCCTCTTGAACACAAAAGGCTCGCTACCAAGAAGGAATGCGGCCTTCGCAAGGGCAGAAAGCCCAAACATCTGTCGAACACATGATTTTAAACAAAAATCAAGAATTACTAAATTAAATGCTTAATTAATCAAATCCTACATTATATATATTATAATATTTTGCAGTGTAATTTTAAATACGACTGTAAAGTTAGTAGACATCAGACGAGAAATTAATGATTTTATAATCAATTTCAGTATCGGAGAAAAATATAAAAAAAAAAACAAGTAGGCTATATCAACAAGAGTATCGACAAAGAATAAAAGAAAAAAATACAAAAGATCCAAGGTATGGTATGAAAATTATATACATTTTTAATAAAATTATTATTGCCATTAATAACTGTAATTAATTTTCGTACTGAAAATATACGGAGATTAAATAATGCACAGCGTCAACAAATTCTTCGGAAGCATAGAAAAGATAATGAAAACTTATTTTAGTTACCATAAAGCTATAGTTTCTATGATAGAACATAATTATGCTTAATTATTATTATTCATATAAATACCTGTTTCTTTTTGTATATTATTATTATTATATATTATATATTTTTATAAATCATTGTAAATAAAATAAAGGTGTTAAGATAATTTTATAAAGTAGTTTCTTTGCTTTTTATCGATAAAAAAATCATAATAAAAAATGTATACCCGAATAATTATTTTTTCTTTATACCTAGAATAGAACTTAAAATTAATATTTTTATAATAAGGAACTTCGTTCCTATCCGGTGTCCTACGACACAGATCTAATTTTTTATTTAATTAGTTTTTTCCTCTTATTAAAAAACAAGGATTAAAAAAGATGTTGGCAAGCTCAAAAATATCAAGGACAATCGATGGTGGCGAAGTAATCTCCGAAGTCGAAGCACAAATACAATGTATACATTAATTCATGTAAAATAATTGGTTCAATAAAATTAAAAAACAAAATATTCTTTTGAATTTTAAATTTGGAGCCCGTATTTAACTTAGGATTAATTTGGTAAGATAGCGCTCGAGACCTATTGTCATTTTATAAAATTATAATTTTGAAAACTTCAACTCAAACAACCTTCAAATAAACCCGTATAAAATTGTATTTTAAATATAAATATGTATATGTTAATATTTAGAAATTGAATCAAACTTCTAAATATGTGATTATAAACTCTACTATCTATTACTTATTAATATTAATTGTTTAATTTAACTTTTTCAACAGATAGAAATGCATCGTCAAATTTCAACATTTCCCTTGAATGATATTGGACTTAAAAAGTTACTTCAAAATGGATATCTGTATGAAGAGGATCTTTATGAAAACCAAAGTAATTATTGCAATTAATTGTTTATTTATTTATTAGTCATCAATTTATAATAATCAGTAAAATATTTCAAACATACTCCAGGGATACTATTATTAGCCAATCATAATGAAATAAACAATAAAAAAACATAAATAAATATAAACAAACTTATGTGTCAAATTGAAGCTCATTAGTTACATACAAATACTAACCCTCCGTTTGACAATTCGATTTTTTTCCTCATTTTCTTCATTTTTAAACCTGAAGTTTTAAAGTTAAAAAGCCCTAATTCTAATCAGTTCTTGGTTTTTGAAATATAAATATTTTAGGTATCAGGATGAACTTTCTACGATCTTCCGTTCTTGAGTTATTGTGGGTATATCCAAACAGAAATATAGAACTAGAGTAGTGGTTCCCAACCTTTTGTGACCCTTTCTGGAGGTTGACTAACACCTATCGCCCCCTTTTCATTTTCATTAGATGCCTAATTTTAATTTGAAAATAATAAAGCAGTTTTATTATTTTAAACAATTTGATTAATATTTTATATTTTATTATATATAAACCTGCTTTTCTATGTTTTTTATTGATTTGACGCAAGCATTTGACAGAATACAGTTATCAGATGTCATTAGGACACTGGAAAAGAAACCTGTGAGTTCTAGAGTCATAAATATTATTAAAGATCTCAATACAAATAATAAAACTAGACTCATGATCTATCAATCCCTCGCTGAAGAGATATCTGTTAACACGGGCATCCGTCAAGGTGATAGTCAAGACAAAGCTAAGGATTTTTTTTTTTAATGAAAATGATGAGAGAAGGAGTTATACCAAAAAGGTGAATCCCCTAAAGGCCTCGTTTGGCCCCTCCATCGTGAAAAGAAGGAGAAGGGTTTTTATGGGCTGGGTAGGGGTCGAAGGTATCTGTGGATACGGGTCTTAAACAGCTGAAGGTTATAAGTCGCGGGGAAGACGGTGGCTGGAAGCGTGTTCCGGTCTCTGGAGGTCATAGGGATAAAAGAGTTGGCGAAATCGCTTGTTCGATTTTTATCCAATTTGACAGCGAAGGGGTGCTGAGCGTTCGAAAACCTCGTGTTTCTCTTAAAGAGGGCTTTAGGGGGGATAATTGATTTCAGCTCGACTGAATAGACACCGTGATAGTATCTGTAGTACAGGGAAAGGGAAGAAACGGTTCTTCGGTGAGCTAGGGAGTCGAGTGAGTTAGGGCCGGCTCTCCTATTAGTTTAATTGCTCACTTCTGAATTGCATCCAGCGTGGCAAGAGAATGCTTGGAGTCCCCTCTCCACAGATGAGAGCCATATTCGAGACAGGGTCGAATTTGAGCCTTATACAGTGTAAGAAGTTGACTGGGAGTATAACAGCGTCTAGACCTAAATAGGAGACCAAGCTTGCGCGCTGCAGCTTTAGCAGTGGTTGAGATATGGTCATGAAAGAGAGATATTTTATTTATATTGAGATATGGCCAAGAAAGGTCAGACCCTAGCGTGACGCCTAGCATTGAAATTTTATCCCTGAATTCCAGTGAGTTTGAATCGAATGATATGTCTGGGAGGTTTCTATCGACGCGCAGAAATAAGGCAATACTGAGTTTTCACTGCCCTGAAGTTAATTAAGTTTTGGGATCCCCGTTTTTAAGTTTGCATAAGTCTAAATTAATTGAGGAGCCAATGTCTGCACGGCTTTTATGCGATGCAGAGTCGTTATGTAGGGTGCTGCTAACTTAGATATCTCGATTCCTAAAACCAAATCCATTGCAATATGTAGAAGACACACCAGATTCAAAGTTGTGATAAACAACACAAGAATCGAACAAGTCTCGAAGTTCAATTATCTAGGAGCCGAGGTGAGCAGCGGAAATATATACGATGAAGTGCAGGCCCAAGTGAAAACAGCAAACGTCTCGGGATGTCTTCGAGACCTAGTGTGGAACAATAAATATATGTCAAGGACTATAAGACCCGCATATATAAAACCTGCATACGACCCATCTTAACCTACGCCTTAGAAAGAGCAAAAACCACCAAAACCAAAAACTGACTGCAAGTAGCCGAAATAAATATAAGGGATAAAGTTCGAAATGAAAACATCCGAAATCAATGTGGAATCATCGACATATTGAAGTGGACAAAAGGATGATGCCGAGAGTGGTACGACACATCATGCGAATGAACGATGAGAGGCTCGCCAAACAAGCCCTACTGTTCAAACCAACCACAAAGAGACCTCTTGGAAGACCTCCAAAAAGATGGATTGACAGTTGGCAAGACTCCGAGGAAGACTCTGGAAATTACAGGAAAAATCCTAAATTAAGAAGAAGAAGAGGAAGAATTGAAGAGCTGGACAACAGAACTAAATCATTTTTCAACTAAATATTTTGACGGGAACGAGATGAGAAGTGGTTCAGTTTTTCCCCACAGTTGTGAATAAGTGTTCATAAGCTACCTCGTAACCGCTCTGCTTAAAAATGATTTTCTCCTCACACTCATACTTCAGATCTAGAAAGTTCTGCAAAGAGTTATCAAGCTTATCAAACTTATCCACAGCTTCAAACGAGAATGGATCTAGAATCCAATCCGGAATTTGTAACTTGGTCAATTCTTCAATTCTTGATTCCATGTCAGTTTTTAACTGGCCAAGGTGATAGTAAAAATTAGGATTTTGTCTTCTGGAAGTTCAGGAGTCTCGATATCTGAACTGTACTATTTTAATTTTTCCCCCTTTGAATACTCATCGCCCCCCAAATAGCCCCCCCCCCCACTTATTTATGAAATTTTAATATGATATATTTATTATTTATAAATACATAGTTACTTTAATGTTCTGCACATAGATTCAGCTTATTAATAAAATTGTATGTATCAAATTTCAGCTTATTTGCTATAACCAATCCAACAAGTCGATATTTCTCATTTTCATTTTTTTTTTATCAATGTTTTTACATTAGAAAGCCCGAATTTTATTATTTTGGAAATTAAAACATTTTTTGTACCAGAATGAACTTTCTATGACCATCCTTTCTTGTGTTTAGGTGAATCTTAATCCAGAAATATGGAAATCTTTTTTAACTAATAAGCTGAAATCTGGCACTCAAGTTTTATTATAAAACAATGAAGTGTATTTATAAATATTAAACATCAGATTATATATAAGATTGAAGTAATTTTTGGAGACGGACTGATAAGTGAATTGAGTGGATATTGATGAAGCAGTCCAAAATTCAAAAAAAGAAGATAATTTAAACTATATTTTTATTCATAAACCGACGTTTCGGAGGCTTATTGCCTCCTCCTTCAGGGTTTTGAAAGATCACTGAAGGAAATCCAATGTGACATTCCTCCCTATCTCCTTCTCCCAGTGGAAGTAACGAATGGGAATGTCACATTGGATTTTCTTCAATGATCTTTCGAAACCCTGAAGAAGGAGGGAATAAGCCTTCGAAACCTCTGTGTATGATTAAAATATAGTTTAAATTATCTTCTTTTTTTTAAATTTTAGACTGCCTCATCATTATCCCTCATATCAGAAGTCCAGTCAAATTGTGCTCAAATGGGCCCTATGGGGAAAGTTTTGGGGTAGTTCTGATTTTTTGCATATATGTATATGTTTTTTAGGGCGCAGAATCCAAATCTGAAGTGACGCAACATTGTAGAAAACACAAAAAAGGTGAAAATTTCCATTTTTTGGCGGATTTTCGCTTATAACTCGAACACTATCAACTTTTCTTAAATAACCTTCCTATTCAAAATGAAAGTACATAAAATTTCCTACAAATTTCATTATTTAGGTTTTTTTCTCCGACTAACCTTTCGGGCCCAAACGCAAAATCCAAGTTTTAGACCTCCGCAGGCCCTCGGGATCATCCAAAAACTAGCACTTTTTTTGATATTTTCCCATTTTGACCATGAAGGAGCACGTTTTAGACAAAAACCACTCTATACATTTTAAAACTAGATTAAATTTGCTACAATTCAAACATAGTTTGGATAAATGGTAATCCTTGCCGCAATGAGGTTGATGTTTTGAAAAACTGCATTTTTTTGCAAAAAATCGCAATTTTTCCTTCATAAAATAAAAACCACTCATTCTAGAAACTTGATTCCTATCTCATTCTCTAGGATATTTTGTTGACTTGAACTTTTACTTGGACCACTTTTTTGATAAAAATAATCTAGTTTAAACATATATAGAGTGGTCTTTGTCGAAAACGTGCTCCTTCATGGTCAAAAGGGGAAAATATCAAAAAAAAAGTGCGAGTTTTTGGGTGATCCTGGGGGCTGCCGAGGTAGAAAACTTGGATTTTGCGCTTGAGCCCGAACGGTTGGTCTGAGAAAAAAACCTAAATAATGAAAACCTAAAAATCATATATGCAAAAAATCAGAACTACCCCAAAACTCTCCTGAAAAAATCACAATTTGACTGGACTAATATATAAGTTCATTTTTAAGCTCAGACGGTTCTATGACAAAAAATTTCCAAATTCTTAAAATTTGCAGATTGTCTACCGTCTGTTGAAAAAGTTTTCACTTTTTCATCCACTTTTAATGACGTGGACTCAGACTTTGAGAACCTAACTTACACAAAAATCTACTTCTCCTGCTCACAAAATATTGTTTTCTCTATTCTTTCAACAGAAATTTCACCCAAAGTGATTCAGTTGCTGAATAGAACGAATAATTCTCTTGATAGTGTGACCTCTTCTAAAACAATAATTCGATCAGCTTTGGATGTTTGGCAAGATGAAGAAAATCTACCAAGAATTGTCTCATTAAGTCGTTCTTTGGACACCCTTTTAGGCGGAGGATTTCCATGTGGAAAAATTGTTGAATTATTTGGACCTCCAGGATCTGGGAAAACACAAATATGGTATCTCATTTCAATTTCAGAAATCAATTTTTTTTTCTACTATAAATAGTCTAAGAGCTACTGACCATTTTGGAAGATGATTTTAGAATCCAAATAACATATCCCATACTGTAGAGTGATCAGGACACAAACCGAAAGACAAATTCTTACTCGCCAAATCGAGTCGTTTTTAGGGGTAATCGGTCCCTGAAGATGTCAAAAAATACCGTAAAATCACTTCATTGATTATAACTCGTAAACTGTTTACTCTACGGCAAATTCCAATAGAAGCAAAATTGTAGAGGATATAATTTTAGACATTATTGTTTAAAAAAAATGAAAATAACCACCTAGAATGGTGGGAGGGAGAGGGGGGGGGTCAAAAATGAAAATTCTAGCCCCAAAGTTTTGTTTACATATTCTGGGGATCCCCAGAAGGCTATGCGAATACTAAGTTAAGTTTGGTACAAGGGCCTAGATTTTCATTTTTTGACACTCCCCCCTCCCCCATTTTAGGTGCTTACAAATTTCTATACATATTCTGTGGACCCCCAGAAGGCTAGGAATGCAAAAACTAAGTTAAGTTTGGTACAATGGCCTAGATTTTCATTTTTTGACACCTCCCCCCAATTTTGGGTGGTCAATTTTTGCATTTCTAGCTTTCTGGGGGTCCACAGAATATGTATACAAAATTTGGTTGAGTTTGGTCGAAAGGACTAGAATTTTCATTTTTGACCCCCCCCCCCCCATTTTTAGTGGTTATTTTCAAATTTTTTTTTAAACAAAAATGTCAAAAATTACATCCTCTACAATTTTGCTTCTAATGGAATTTACCGTAGAGTAAACAGTTTAGGAGTTTAATCAATGAGGTGATTTTACGGTATTTTTTGACATCTTCGGGGGTCGATTTGGCGAGTAAGAATTTGACTTTCGGGGTGTGTGGTGATCACAGTATGGGATATTTTATTTGGATTCTAAAATCATCTTTCAAATTGGTCAGTAGGTCTTGGTCTAAAAGTAATAATAATAAAATTTTAACCAGCTTACAGCTCTGTGTATCAGTTCAAATTCCGAAATACCTTGGAGGACTCGAAGGAGAAGCCATTTATATTGACACAAATCATGGATTTTCACTAAACCGAATTGAAGGTGTCATTTTCATTTATTTTTCATGTATATATATAATAATTAATTTTAAGACTATTCTGTGTTGACGGAATATTCTATTTTATAGAATTTTAGAGGAATATTTTTATTATTTTTTAGTTTCCATACTTCATATCACAAAATTTTTTTATTAATCATGATAAAATTTAATTTATTGTCATATGTGAATGTTTTGATTCATTATATTTGATGCAAATAAACGTAAACATATTTTGTTATGCGAGAATGGTGTAGGTTCTTAGTGAAACTTATTAAATAAAGTAAAGAAAATTTTTATTTATGTGAAACCTACCTAGTATTTTATATTTTAAACTAGCTTCAAGGCCGCCTTCGGCGGGCCTTTTGCTAGCTAGGGGCTTCGCCCCTGGACTCCCACGTGGCTACTTTATTGATGTTTTATTAGTTAGAGAGAATAAATATAATTGTTTTATTGTAAAGTCTTAAATAGATATAATTTAAGATTCTATTTAACTGCAATATACACTCATAACAAATAAGATGAAACAAATATTTAAAATGTATTAAAAATCCACTTGTTATCATTAAGGGGAAAATAAAAAAAGTTATATTATATGTAGGTATTATTATAGATAAGAAGACTTGAAAATTACAATTATTATTCATTTTGCTAGACACAAAAGTATATACAATACAATCTATTTATAAAAAATTCTCTTATGTCTCAAGCTTGAGTTGTTATCATAAAAGAATTTAGTCTTTTTGATTTTAAGTCGATTCTTCCACGTTTTCAGTAGAGGTTGCTATTAATAGTCAAAACATCGAAAATGGAATGCAATAAGGTTATTCCTCTAGTATTAGATAAGAATCGATCGTTATTTTTGATTTTAAGTCGATTCCTCCATGTCTTCTGCAATGGCTACCAATAAAAACCGAATCGTCAAAAATCGAATGTAGAATGGTTATTCCTCGACTGTTAAAAGAGAATCGATCATTATTTTTGAATTAAAGTCAACATGAACTGCAAATTGCAAGTGATATCTGATTAATAATAAAGAAATAAACATATTAATATTTCAAATGAATTTGGATAAAGTTTAGCAACGATCCGTTGCAGTTTATTTTTTTAATTTTTGTTTTTAAATATACTTTAAAAAAATAGATAGTTTTTTTAAATCTTTGTTGCATTATTAAATTCTTCTTCAACGATAATGTGGTTAGAACTATTGAAAATGAATGACACTCAAAAATCTTACAAACAGGGCCGCCAACACTTGTTTTTTTTGCTCGTTTAGTTCTTTTATTGTCTGTCAAGCTATGTTGGCTAACCTGATTTTTTTTTTAGTTTTTCCTGAATTTTCCAATTTTCCGAGCAACTTTTCCTATTTTTTTACGTATTAACCTGAACTGGACTATTACGAACATTTAAAAAAAAAATTAGCCAAATCGGTCCAGGCATTTGAGAGATCTGCGCTTACAAAGAAACAGAAATTCATTTTTATTATATAGATTTAATAAGTTTCTAAAAAAATTTCTTTACTTTATGTAAACATATATATATAATTTATTTGTTTGAGACTATAGTTTCAAAAATTTGACTTTCATCATTAGTCTTTTTTAATTAGAAATATTTTAATATGTCTGTGTGTTTAAATACCCGATTGTATTTAGGTAAGTTCCTTTTATAGTAATTATAAACAGCTCAGTGAACAAACATGAATGTACATTAGGGTGGTTCTTATTTTTGGGTATTTTCATATTTTTACGCTGACAGAGGGTCATATGGTTAGAAATAAATAAAAAAATATCCCCCCCCCCCCAACTTTCAAGCCCCTATCTCAATTTTAACCTGTGCCCCTGGTGATGCAAGTTTCCTATCTAAATAGCATGGGGTTTTTGACATTGAACGATCAATTTTTTATTCCGGCCAAAGTAATGATTTAAAAAATTTGAAACTGTAAACTTTATTCTAATAATAGTAGCTATCCTTCAAAATTTTTACAGATTTTTAGATATTATAAAAAATTCGAAAAATACCCAAAATAAGGACCACCCTAATGTACATACCTATATGTTTATTTGCATCAAGCAGAGGACAACCTCATTGATTTCCTTTATGAATCAACAAATTTTCTACTCTCGGCAAAACAAAATCTTTTTAATTAAAAAAATGGATGATTTTTCTGCTAGTAGCCGGCACCCGTATTAAATACGGTTAAAACCCGAAAATATTCCTCTCTATAAAATAGTTATCAGATTTTCGTTTTAATAAGAATCTACGTGTGAGTTGTATATTTATTTGATAATTTTAAATAATTATACTTTATTTTTAGAAATGTCCAAATCATGTGTCGATCAACTAAAAGAAAATCTTTCGGATTGTTTAAAAGATAGTTGGACATATAATTGTTTATTATCTGGAATTCGTTATATTCAAGTCGAGACAATTCCAGAACTCTTTGCTTGTATTTTCCGCCTTAATGATTTATTAAAGAATGGATCAAAGGTTAATTTTTCATTTAATTATTATATTAAATTCTTAATGAAGATAAGCATGCTTTTATTTTATATACATATTATTGTAGAACAAACTTTCTATTCTTCATTGATTCATCTTCACGACTAATATTTAGGGTGAACTGTGACTTAACTAATGTAAAGAGTCCCATACTGCTACTAGTTATGGACCTACTCTTTTTCCTGTTTAAATTTGCATGATTTCATGTATTTCTTTGCTTTATCACCAAATTTAAGGTGAATCCAGCAGTTTGGATTTCTAGTGGTATTGCGGAACTTTGATTTATTTCGGTAACGACCTAATTTTAAAGATTCGATTGAGGCCGATAAGACTGAAATTTCTTGCTTTAGTAGATATAGCCTATCATATTTCGAATCTAATACTGAAATTTCAGAGTCATTTGTACTATTATTATTATTCAACTGGTGTGTTCACCACACGACTTTCACATTTTCATTTATTTGAAGTCATCGCGACACTACTAATTTACACCCCCTTCCTTTATTTCGTTTTTTTGATTTTCTCAAAAACTGCTCTAACGATTTTTTAAAAAATTAGTGTATCTAACAAGTGTAATGAGTTATTAGTTGTGTCAAACATTTGATTATTGTTTTTTTTCTTGTCGCATTGCACAGTTGTGGGGCGCTTTTGGCGCTCCCAACACTCTGGCCTCGGTTCTGGAGTCTTTCTGCCGCCCATATATACTTTTCACTAATAGCCACAACATCTGGCGTAATTGTTTGGTCGGCTGATGAGTGTTTTAACCTAATATGTAAACAAATCTGTATTCCCTCTGTAAAGGGCTGCCTCCTCTGCGTGGCGAAATAAATAAATCAGTCATTGAAATCGGAAGACCGGAAGTGGACATTTACATGAAAGATTTTTCGTTTTTTTTGATTTTCTCAAAAACGGCTCCAACGATTTTTTTGCCTAGCATAGGGTCATCCTATTTTTATGAAACTGGCCCTTAGAATTATTCATTATTGTAAAAAAGAGTAGAGCTATATATAAAATATTTTGTTGCTCTAATTTTGATAATCTTTATTTTCCAATATAATTAAACAGAAATTATAACAAAAACTACTATTTTTAACTTGTTCAACAAGCCATGTTTATCACGGCCAAGGCCATCCGTCTGGGCGCTATCTAGATCAATGTTCCGCAAAGTGTGTGCCGCGGCACACTGGTGTACCGTGGTCATTAGTTGGTCTGCCGCTGAAAAATGTCAAATTTTCTGAAGATAATTCACCTACACATAGCTGAGAGTTATGAGAGCAGCCTTATCAACGATTGTTCCAAATTTTGATCGCCTGTGCTCAGTTAAGCAGGCTCACATTTTCTCATTAATATCTCTTTTATATTATATTGTGGATAAATGCGGGGTTTACATTTACATTTACTTTAATTTTTTATATGCTTTCTCCAAATTTGAGAAAGATATAGAGAAAAACGAAGGACCGGGTTTATATCTATTGTTTAGCTTAACAACGAGGTTGTAAGGCTCGCAGCGAATAGGTTGTAAATCTATTCCACTAAACAATCGATATCAAATATATCTTCGATAGGACGCTAGTTCTTTTTAACATATATATACCTGTTCGAACTCTTAAGCCCAAAATTAGTATCTTTAAGGATGGATGTCTAGGAAAGAAATGAAAGATAAATTTCTCTTTAACAAAAACTATATTTTTTAATGTAAACTAATGAATGTGTTGATAAAACCAAAAGATAAAATGAAAACAAAGAAAATTAACTTAGATTGTATATATACGTAGATATATATACACTTTATAACTAAATACTTAAACTTTTAGACATATAATATATTTTATTATATGTCTAATTACAAAATGAATGGTTTCAGTGGTGGTAAAGGGCAGCCTCTGAATTATCTTGGAGAGATGAATAGGTGTTCTTTTGTCTCAGAACCAATGATGGGAATCGCTTTTTGAGTGTAGGCACCTTGGGTGTGCACACTTGCGATAAATGTAAAAACCTTAATTGAACCTTCAGAGAATTGATTGTACCTTCAGGTCACCTTTAATGATATGCTTGCTTATTTCAACAAACTAACTTTTATTTAGTTATTAAACTAAATATTTATTGACTATGACGAAAAATATAGTCGAATGAATATACCAGCGTAAAAATGTGGTGCGATATTTATTGAGATGTTGACTCGAAGAAATTTGAAATAAGAAGGGTGGCAAAATGCGATATCAAAAGGAAGTTGGGTTCGAAAAGGATGCATGTTAGGGTGTTTCTAGGCACAAAAATCCCTAGCGCCGAGAAACCGAATTGGCGTGGATTTTGAGTTTTCTATAAGATTACTTATATTTAACCATACTGCCACCTCTTCGAAATAAATAACTAACGATTATTTATTTTTCGAGAGTGTCCAGCGGGTATCTGTAAGTAAAGGGGCATATTGAACTGCTTGAGGATCATCAGTAAGCTTCAAAAAAGAAGTCGTAAATTTCTTTTAGCTCTTTGTGACACCCAACGAAATTTGTTCCACAATCGGAGAAGACTTGTTGTGGACAACCACGTGGAGAAATGAATCGATCAAGTTAACAAAAAAAACATTCGGTTGATAATGAAAGATATTCTAAGTGTATGGCTTGAGTTGAAAAGCGCAATACCTTAAATCGATGATATATCGTGCATTCATGAGTGATGCGACGAATAATATTCCTTAATCTCGGAATCCAATAATGATTTCGAATATATACTGCTAGAGTTAGAAAAATCTGCGTACTTAAATTGATAATGTGCTTGCCGCACAATGAATGTAGACAAATTACATTGATAAGCAATCCTAATAGGGTATTTATGTTAGTGTTGTATGACAGCGAC
Source organism: Forficula auricularia (assembly GCA_024734495.1). Lineage (NCBI taxonomy): Eukaryota > Metazoa > Arthropoda > Insecta > Dermaptera > Forficulidae > Forficula > Forficula auricularia. The sequence continues at coordinate 10,676,329 of JALMQS010000120.1, forward strand.
GAATGTGTCAATCTTTTAATTTAGATTTTTGTCGAAGAATGAATTCAATGATTTTAAATTAGAATTGTTTGATATTGCTTTTGAATTTTTTAATAATTTGTATTATAAAGAGAAATGTTCTTTTTGTCTTAGGAAGATTGCAAAAGTTTCTAAGGGACTGGAATTTTTCAAATTTTCTTTAAATGATGGTTCATGGAAAGGTCCTTGTAACCATAATTTAGTATTAGGAAGTTTCGAAATTGAAATTTCTCTAGATACTATCTCAACTAGATTAATTGAAGTATTAACATACTTCCAAATAACTTCTGGAACAAGTGAATTTATATCATGAACTCTGTTCGCGACAAATGTTTTGAATTGAAGATTTTTCGATTTGATCTATGACAAGCTATTTGCGAGTCCGAATAAAAATTAGACATTATTTAATTGGAATAATTGGGTTTTAAAATTGATACGATGTCATTATTAGATGAAAACTTAGATGCTCAAGATGTGCAATTGTAATGAAATATAAAGGCGATAGCTTTGACTTTGCAAATATTAGATATATGGAATATCAAATGATGGAAAATACGGCGAATGCGTATACTTAAAAGTATGCTTTTAGTTAGTGTAACAGATGATGGTGGTTCGAATTTAAACGATAAATCTATGGTGAATCAATGCTCCAATTTATACTTAAGGTGGTGGATGAATATAAGAGAGTTAATAACGAAGCTTTTTAAAAGAACGATTGTGAAAATATTAGTAGATATTTGTCTGAAATAACTATCATACTTTCCAATATGCTATACCCATTAAGTTTGGAGATTTCAAATTAAATTATTGATTATTGTTTATTGTATTTATATGAATAGTGATTTATAATGAAAATCATAGAAATTTTATTAATGGATCAAACATTTATTACTTAATTGAATCTTTTTTTCTCAATGAACAATTTTGAAACTGTAGTTTAAACAAAATTTTAAACTATATTAACTTAAAAAATAAATAAACAAAGATTTTCAATTGATTATAAGTTTTTCAACAAAATTTTATTATATATTTAAAGTGTGTGATTTTAAATTGTTTAGGTACGTTGATCTATTTATAAAAGAGTAGTTAGAGCGTTTAAAATTCAAGGTTTTTCAAAAAAACTGTAATAAGATATATACCTATAAGACTTAAAATTGTTTAGATTGTTCCATTTATAAAAGAGTATTCAGACTGTTTAAAAAATACAAGTTTTATAGAAAACTGTATTAAGCTATATATGACTTTAATTTGATTAGTTTGATCCGTTGATAAAAGAGTATTTAGACCGTTTCTTAAATTTTAATTAACGATTTGTCTAAAAGATTTTATACAATAAAACAATAAGATTATCGAGAAGATATACTATATTTGAAAAAAAGTGATTTCTTTAAATTAATTTTCTGTTACCTGCTGAAGAACATGAAATTGAGAGATTTGATTTAATTGCAAAATCCTTAGTGTTATTGAAGCTTTAAAATTTATATTATTTATAAATTGAGTGTTAAATACTTTATAATTCCTTTTGAATAAGAGGATTTAAGTGAAATTGCAAAAATGTGTATAAAAGTTCAAGTAATCAAATATTCAAAATTTATATTGTTTATAAATTGTTAAATGTTAAATACTTTATAATTCCTTTTGAATAAGAGTATTTAAGTGAAATTGCAAAAATGTTATATTAGTTTTAATGATGTCAAAGATTTTAAAATTGTATTGTTTATAAATTGAATGATATTTAATCCTGCACTATTAAATCGTTTAGAAAGATATAAAAGTTTTCAAATTTATATTATTTATAAATTGAGTGTTAAAATGCTTTATAATTATTCCCTTTGAATAAGAGCATTTACGTTAATTGCAAAAATTAAAAATGAGTTTAAGTGTTATAAAAGATTTAAAAATTTTAAATTATTTATATATTGAATATTAAATGCTTTATAATTGCTTTTGAATAAGAGCATTCAATTTAAATTGCGAAATTTATATTAGTTTAAATGATAAAAGCTTTAAAATTTTATATGTTATTTATAAATTGAATATTAAATGCCTTATAATTCCTTTTGAACAAGAACATTTACTTTAATTGCAAAACTGTAAATGAGTTTAATTGATATAGAAGATTTAAAATTTATATTATGAATTAAATGTTATTTAATTTCGCAAGTTTTACTTGTTTAGAAGAGATGTAACTATTTAGAATTTATAATATTCATGAATTGAAAACTATTCAATTTGCAAGATTATAATTGTATAGAAAAATATAAACATTTTCGAATTTATAATATTTATAAATTGAACACTATTCAATTTGCAAGATTCAAATTGATCAGAAAAAATAAACATTTTTGAACTTTATAATATTTTTAAATTGAGTTTTATTTTTGTACATTTTGTCTTTGAATAAGACCATTTAATTGAGTGTTTGTACCTATATTTTAGTCATTAGAATCTTTAATCCGAATAAAATAATCTATTTTTAATTTAACTGGATTAATTTGACTATAAAATTTAATTGAGAATGTTGGTGAATAACCGCGTGCTTCAAAAGTTTTAGATTTTGCAAATAGATCCTTATAATGCCTATCATTTTTTGGGAGTAATTTTTCTGCTGGGAGATATATTTTCTCAATTCCCCATTGTTTGGAAATTAAAACTTGAGGTGAATTTTTCCCTCGTTACTCCTGAATGTATTACAGGAGCTAACGCTGATTTGTAATTGCTTAATAAGATGTGATCTAGAGTTGTGGCTATGGGGATATGAGTACCTCGTAAGGAAATCAATCTTATTATGTCAAAAAGATTATCAAATGCTAATGCT
>JALMQS010000121.1:0-39335 GCA_024734495.1 Forficula auricularia
AAAAGTCTCTTAAAAGTTTCGCCACATTTTCGTCCTGACACAGCTACAGAAATGAGGCTCTAGATATGAATCTGGAAGTATTTTTTTTTCTATAATCTACACCATTGTGATATTGTTTGTGTGGAAATAGATTTATTTAAATAAGGGGGATCGTGTGAGGAGGAGAATTATATTATATTATTTTTTTTAAATTTGGGATCGATAATAGATATAAGGCTCCAAATATTTAAAAGAGATCAGGTGTTGTTTGTATAGGCAGGCTGCTCAACCAGTATTGTCAATGAGAAACTCATATGGGCATGCGTGTCTTAAGTCGTTCAATTTTGTGAAAATCAAAAAATAAGAATAACAAAATTTAGATTTTTAAAAAATTATAAAAAAGTGGCAAATTATTAAAAAAATAAACAAATAATATATAAAATATAAATCAAATAAGATGTGATTAATATCTTCTTCTGTGAGCAAGAAAAAGCGAATTGAATATTTAATTTTTGAGTGGGGGGGGGTGGAATAATTATCAATATATTTAATGTTTCTTAATTTAAAATCAATTGGAATCTTTCATTTCAAAATTCGAGTTGAAATTACAATTATATTTTTAAATTTGCCGGCGGCATCAGCACCCCCTGTCGGCAACATTACGTTAGCGTTGCTGCAAATTAATCTGGGCAATTAATATATATATATAATGAACCTTTTAATTTTATTAAAATTTGAATTTTTAGTGAAATCACTTATAATTAATTATAATTATTTATTGAACACGAATAAATAATACAATATGACAACGACGTTTCGATCGACTTGTTCCTGCGATCGTTCTCAAGTATGAGCAGATTGAGCACGATCGCAGAATAAGTCGATCGAAACGTCGTTAGTCATATTGTATTATTTATTTATTCATGTTCAATAAATAATTATAATTAATTATATGGATTTCACTAAAAATCAAATTTTAATAAAATTAAAAGGTCATTATATATATAATAGCGAGATTAATTTGCAGCAACGCTGACTAATGCTGCCGAGAGAGGAGCGCCATCGGTATATTTGCGGCAAATTTGAAATATAATCTTAATTTGGACTCAAATTTCGAAATGAAAGACTCCAATTGATTTTAAATTAAGAAACATTAAATATATTGATAATTATTACCCCCCCCCCTTCACCACTCAAAAATTAAATATTCAATTCGCTTTTTTTGCGCACAGAAAAAGAAATCAATCACATCTTATTTGATTTATATATTATTTGTTTATTTTTTAATAATTTGCCACTATAATTTTTAAAAATCTAAATTTTGTTATTCTTATTTTTTGACTTTTACAAAATTAAACGACTTAAGACACGCATGCCCATATGTGATTTCATTAAAAAAATCAAATTTTTACACTTTTATTTATATCAGACAGTGTTGTCAAACAAGCACGGGATTGGCTAGTAGTGGTACATAAACAACAAAAAGTTGTGGGCTTATGAATTATGAATCCTTATTGTCTGTACTATATACTCTAGCATTAACTTTTTGCTACTATTGTCGCGATACAACTGCCTTAAATGAAGGGTTCATCGTTTGAAATTTAATAGGGCATGGGTTTATTGATGGCTAACCTTGTGTGGATGAACCTCGAATAGACCCTTGAGATTTGGTGCCAGAGCAGGGGCTTGAATGGCCGCACTACAGATAAATATTCCCTCCAGTTAGAGATGTTACAACTAATGGCGGTGACATTTTTTGTACCCGTTATCGGTTACACTCATTCCAAGCTGGTTTAAATGAATACTAATGCGTTCAACGAAACACGATCTCTCTCTCCAAAGATATTAATCTTCTTATAACGTTTTATTTGATTATACTATTTATGGAAGGTAAATACGTAAGTATAACCAAGCCAAGGTAAGTCAATCAACTCTCAAGATACTTATCTCTAATTTGTTTTAATAAAAGTTGTTTGTAGTTTATAGTTTAGATATTTTTTTAAATACGATTTTTACTTTCGTTTTTTTAATAATTGGTTAGACCAAATTTAACTTCTAGGCTTCAAATTTATTAGCATATTTTTTACTTTCTAAAATGTAGACTGAAGAAGTGTTGTATTCATGCAGAAAAATGTTAAAACAATTTTAGCAAATCTTTAAGTTTTAAGGTCTTAGGTGTCTAAAAAAGCGTGGAGTCAAATTTGTTATGGGCTCAATTTCAAAAACAAATAAAGTAATAAGAAACGAAAAATTTCATTTTAATAATAGAACTTTTAGAATGAAATTAAAAGCTCATTAGGCAAAGTATGAATTTAAGGGCCGTACATAAATTACGTCACACGAATTTCAAGATATTTAGACCCTCCTTTCCTTGTATCACATTCTTTTCATTGAGCCCCCTGTATTGCGATCACTTTTATACACTATAAATTAATAATTGAAGAACTTTTTTTTATAAATTAAAATAAACTAAAGGGATTTAATATATTATTTTAATAAAGATAAGAGTAAATAAATATTTTATTTAATATGGATTTACTATGAGTTAAGGATACTGGGTCACTTATTTCACATTAAATAGTGACCCAGTATCCTTAACTCATATTAAATCCATATTAAATAAAATATTTATTTACTCTTATCTTTATTAAAGATGTTTCACCTTGCACCAACACCACAATCTCTACTGATTATATTATTTTAAGTTTAATTTTTTTACTTTATGGTAAAGTATTGTAATCGTGAATGAAAAAAAAGTTTTTTGCTTCTTTTTTTTCGAAATATATCAAAAACGGCTGAAACAATTTTGATTAAAAAAATTGGGCGAAACCATGGAATTTAGCCCTAATAAGTGACGAAGTATCGAAACCAAATTTCACACGTAGTTTTGTTCCATTGAAATTAAGAGCTGATTAGATTTTGGTGCATATCGACCCAAAAGGGGGGTGGAGGGGGGGGGGGGTTAAAAATTAAAAATCAACCAAATTTTGTATTCATAATCAGTGGACCCCCAGAAATCTGAAAATGCAAAAACAAACCGCCAAAAATGGGGGGGGGGGTAAATGTTCAAAAAAAAAAAATCTTGACCATTTACCAAACTCAACCAAATTTTGCATACATAATAATCAGTGGATCCCCAGAAATCTAAAAATGCAAAAACAAACCGCCCAAAATGGGGGGGGTGTATGGTCAAAAAATGAAAATCTTGACCATTTACCAAACTCAACCAAATTTTGCATACATAATCTGTGGATCCCCAGAACTCTAAAAATGCAAAAACTAACCGCCCAAAATGGGGGGGGTGTATGGTCAAAAAAAGAAAATCTTGACCATTTACCAAACTCAACCAAATTTTGCATACATAATCAGTGGATCCCCAGAAATCTAAAAATGCAAAAACTAACCGCCCAAAATGGGGGGGGGGTGTAAGGTCAAAAAATGAAAATCTTAACCATTTACCAAGCTCAACCAAATTTTGTATACATAATCAGTGGACCCCCAGAAGTCTAAAAATGCAAAAACTAACCGCCCAAAATGGGGGGGGGGTGTATAGTCAAAAAAATAAAATCTTGACCATTTACCAAACTCAACCAAATTTTGCATACATAATCAGTGGATCCCCAGAAATCTAAAAATGCAAAAACTAACCGCCCAAAATGGGGGGGGGGGGGGTGTATAGTCAAAAAAATAAAATCTTAACCATTTACCAAACTCAACCAAATTTTGCATACATAATCAGTGGATCCCCAGAAATCTAAAAATGCAAAAACTAACCGCACAAAAAAGGGGGGTGTATTGTCAAAAAAAGAAAATTTTGACCATTTACCAAACTCAACCAAATTTTGCATACATAATCTTTGGACCCCCAGAACTCTAAAAATGCAAAAACTAACCGCCCAAAATGGGGGGGGGGTGTATGGTCAAAAAAGAAAATCTTGACCATTTACCAAACTCAACCAAATTTTGCATACATAATCAGTGGACCGCAGAACTCTAAAAATGCAAAAACTAACCGCACAAAAAAGGGGGGTGTATTGTCAAAAAAAGAAAATTTTGACCATTTACCAAACTCAACCAAATTTTGCATACATAATCTTTGGACCCCCAGAACTCTAAAAATGCAAAAACTAACCGCCCAAAATGGGGGGGGTGTATGGTCAAAAAAAGAAAATCTTGACCATTTACCAAACTCAACCAAATTTTGCATACATAATCAGTGGACCGCAGAACTCTAAAAATGCAAAAACTAACCGCACAAAAAAGGGGGGTGTATTGTCAAAAAAAGAAAATTTTGACCATTTACCAAACTCAACCAAATTTTGCATACATAATCTTTGGACCCCCAGAACTCTAAAAATGCAAAAACTAACCGCCCAAAATGGGGGGGGGGGTGTATGGTCAAAAAAAGAAAATCTTGACCATTTACCAAACTCAACCAAATTTTGCATACATAATCAGTGGACCGCAGAACTCTAAAAATGCAAAAACTAACCGCACAAAAAAGGGGGGTGTATTGTCAAAAAAAGAAAATTTTGACCATTTACCAAACTCAACCAAATTTTGCATACATAATCTTTGGACCCCCAGAACTCTAAAAATGCAAAAACTAACCGCCCAAAATTGGGGGGGGGGTGTATGGTCAAAAAAAGAAAATCTTGACCATTTACCAAACTCAACCAAATTTTGCATACATAATCAGTGCCATGGTTGCGCTCAATTTTTTTTAATCAAAATGGTTTAAGCCGTTTTTGAGATATTTCGAAAAAAAGAAGCAAAACAACTTTTTTTTTCATTCACGATTACAATACTTGACCATACTACGTATGGTAAAATAAAAAATATACATAAATAAAAGTTTATATTTTATTTTCAGTCATTTGGACGACTAAGAATGAAATAAAATTTTATTCTCCCAAATATTCAATTATTCGGAAAAAAGTAAGATATTAAAATTTTTATATTAAGCACAGAAGGAAAAGTGATGATGTGAGATTTATATATGTATGGCGTTGCAGAAATATGAATCACCCCGCCCTCGTATTTATACTTGATTCAATAAAAAGTAGAAAAAAATTGCGATATGAAAAATGCCAAATGTCGAGAATGCCAGCCAAATGAAGAAGCTGGAAGAGAAAAGGAAATTCCAAAGGGCAAAAGTGGATTTCCTATAGAAGCGTGAGAACACAAAATTAGATCATCGATACTGATTGGCAGAAGTGAGTTTTGGATGCGGGATCATAATCATATCAAAGATGAAATTGGAGCAGCGTTCTTCAATCTGGGGGTACCGAACTCACTCAATGAACCTAGATTGATGAAATGCCCCCATACAGGTTTCTTTTCTCGGTAATATTGCTTCGGAAGTATGTTTTATTGTTAGTAATGAAACTGTTAAAACTTTTATTTTTGTGATTAATTTGATTAAAATTTGAATTATTATTTAAATCACACATAATTAATTATAATTATTTATTGAACACGAACAAAAAATACAAAATTGAATAAATAATTATAATTAATTATGTGTGATTTAAATAAAAAATTCAAATCTTAATGTTTTATTTTGTTTTTTTTTTGTTTTTTTTTTAATGCAATCGAATGCAAGAAGGGGTGTACCAGTAAAGATGCAGCCACTATGGATCTCGAAAGACCCTTGCATTACCGAAGAGAAGGGAAAGTTGATTAAGTGAGAGGGTGTAGACGTAGGTGTCTATGCACTCCGGTTAAGTGTTTGTTGAATTAAAACAATATAGGTAATTTAAAATATATAAAAGTTAAATTTGCCGATAGTAGTTAACTTAAAATTTATTAAGAAAGCATAAGTAAGAGAATGTCGTCTATTAAATTCGAGCTGTTATGGGTAATTTCCTTTACATATCAAAAAAGTTATTTCCTTTATTAATTAAACCCAAGTGCCAAAATAAAAATTTCGACCAATATGGTTTTTAGATATAACGATAAATATCTAGTAATGGGGTGGATGATTTTTTCAGTATTCAAAAAAAAAAAAAAAAATTATTATTATTATTAATACTATTCTTTTATATTTACAAATTATTTTCAAATTTATTATATATAATGTCGAAATCAAATATTAAGCATCCACAATTCTAATTCATAAAATTTAATCGTTTTTTAAGGAATTTGGTGTTGGTACTTGGTGAAACATTTTTTATCCAATAATTCATAAAATTTAGTAAACAGGCATAGGTACTAGGGAATACCTTCTTATAGGATGGAAATTGAGGGCTGTATCAACGAAATTCAGCCATATTTATGCAAAAAGATCATGGAAAATGTCGACAAACGTGTGCGTATGCGCCAGCAAATAATTAAAAACCTGTGTTATATATCAAAATTACTACTTGCGTGAATTTTGGGACACCCTATATAAACTTTAAGACGATTTTTCCGAGTTTAATATATTTGTAACATAATATTATGTTCATTCAATAATTTTATTTTAAAAAAGTGTGCAGGTTGTTATGTTGGACCTGGATAAAAAAAATAAAAAAATAAAATAATAAGAACTCAAAAATCAGAAAAATACACTAGGTATAAAATAATTAACTAAACGACGAAATATTAAGTGGAAATCACTTTTTGAAGTCGGTGCCAAACATGCAATTTATGAATCGAACTCGACGGATCTTACTTAGTACGTTTGGCGGGTACGATCGTTTATATATGTTTGTTTGGCACCGACTTCAAAAAGTGATTTCATGTAAATATTTCGTCGTTTAGTTGTAACTAAATTAGATTATTATTTTATACCTTTTAGTGGATTTTATTTTATTTTTAAGTTTTATTATTTTATTTGTTGCATTTAATTATTTTGAAGTCGGTTTATTTTTTTTTTAATTATTTTTATTTTTCTCTTTTTAGTGATGTTATTAATAGTGATTTAAGATAATACCTTGCAGGCATCTCGTAAGAGAAAGCGTCGGGCGAATGAATCATAAATATAGAAATTCTCTCGAAACGTTTGTGGGTTTTAAATGAACGTTTTAAGATTGATTTTTTTATAAAAGATTTTATTTATTATAATTTCGATTATTTGCTCATAAGAATTAGATATTTACGTTAATTTGTCATTAATCATATCATCAGAACGTGACTAAATTAATATGGGACCACCTCTAAGGTACCCTCTTTCCAATATAAAAAGAATCATCGAAATCGGTTCATAAACAAAGAAGTTATGCCTGAAGATAAATAGCAAAAAAGGTACAATATCAATGAAAAAACGGGACCAATCGGTAACTAGACTCAACCCAATGCAAAAAAAAATCATCAAAATCGGTTCACAATTGGCGAAGATATCAGGTAACACAGACACAAAAAAAAATCAGTCGAATTGAGAGCCTCCTTCTTTTTTGAAATCGGTTAAAAATTTATTAAAATTAAGAAATTTAAATTATTCTTTTAAGACCCACTAATTGTTTACCACAAATAAAATGTATTAAAATTAGAAAAATTAAATTATTATTTTGAGATTGGATGAAAAAGATGGATCCAATCGACTTGATTGGGAATAATGGAATTGAAATAATTATCGGAAAAGAGGTTTTTTTATCTAATTAGATTTTTCCTCTTATTAAAAACAAGGACTAAATATGAATAAGGACACTCGATGGTGGAGAAGCAATCTCGGAATCGAAGCTAAAATACAAGGTATACATTAATTAATGTAAAATAATTGGTTTAATAAAATTTATAAAAAAAAAAAATTATTATTTTAAAATCAAGGTTTGTCTTTTATTTTCCCTTTATTGTAACAAAAAAAATTCAAAACAGATATGTCGCTATAGAAGTTTCACTTTAATAATACAAAGAGAATAATTTGAATGGTGAATTAAACTGACAACCTATTGCGATGACACCTATAATAAATAGAAATTAGCTTCGCTTTCAAAGGTTTTTTTTTTATTATGAAAGTGATAAATGTATTATTAAATTAATTTTGACTCTGTAATTGAAAGCTGAGTTGTAATTAACTACAGGAACATTTTTTTTTGCAAGCCTGTCTCGCTGATTACCAATCCAACGAGAGAATCCGGATTCACTCATTTACATATTTATTATCCGCCATTTAGTGAAATACACTACTTGTGGAGGTTGTTTTAATTATCGTTATTTTTTTTTTTTTTTTATAATCTATTTTTTTGGAATCAATCGAATGATCGATCAAGGATTGACCTAAAATTTGAATTTTTATTTAAATCACACATAATTAGTTATAATTATTTATTAAACACGTACAAATAATACAATATAATTACGACATTTCGATCGACTTATTCTGCGATCGTTCTCAAGTCCGATTACACTGCTCGACAAAAATTAAACAAAAATTTCCCCTCCTAAACCTAACAATGGATTCCAGTAGAGTTTTCTACGCTGATTATCATGCAATTTTCCAATTTTTACAACACGTCAGAGTTTTGAGATATTATCGGTCAAAATGACGAAAAAGGCCATTTTGACCTATTTTCGAGTCCCATTAAATATTAAACAGCAATATTTGAAATCAAAATATTTTGTTGACGTAATTGAAAAAAGTTTCCTCTTTGATTTTCAAATTACCATTTGTTTTTAGCTCAATTACAACTCGAGTTATATCTAAAAAACTAAAACTACGTGATTTTAAAGGAGACAATAAAAGAGTGTGTCTTCTGCTGGAATTATAAATTTTATTTATTTATAACGAGACTATAGTTTCGAGGGCTTTGCCCTCTTCATCAGTCTATTACAATGGATTCACAGGAATTAATTTATGAATAGACTGATGAAGAGGGCAAAGCCCTCGAAACTATAGTCTAGTTATAAATAAATAAAATTTATAATTCCAGCAGAAGTACACACTTTATTGTCTCCTTCAATATATAAAAATTCTGCTACTCTCGGCAAAAACTTTCAATTTAGTGATTTTAAAGGATAATAAACATAAGATCTTAGTTTTTTAGTTATAACTCGAGTTGTAATTGGGCTAAAAACAAATGGTAATTTGAAAATCAAAGAAAAATCTGTTTTCTATTACGTCATCAAAATATTTTGATTTCAAATATTGCTGTTTAATATTTAATGGGACTCGAAAATAGGTCAAAATGGCCTTTTTCATCATTTTGAACGATAATATCTCAAAACTCTGACGTGTTGTAAAAAACCGGGAAATTGCATGATAATCAGGGTATAAACCTCTACTGGAATCCATTGTTAGGTTTAGGAGGAGAAATTTTTTGTCGAACAGTGTTATAGGTTAACTGAGCCAATCACGTGTCGGTCAAGCTTATATAGACTCCATGTGCAGTCCAGTCAAAAAATAACACAAGGACGACCTCAGCACCCCCTGTCGGACTGAGCATTACATGCTTTTAAAAACCACAAAGTGAAAAATATTGACAAATCAAATGATAATAATAATAACAATCACAGGTAGCACAAGAATACTCTATAAATATTCTGATATCTTCTCTGGACATTGGAATATCCTGTGAATAATCTTTCAATCTTCGTAGATATTCTGGAAATTTTCTTAGACCTAAAATATTCTTGTAGGACATTAAATTCACATTCTCGGGTTGCTCATTCTTGGAATATTCGGAAAAGAATATTTTCAGAAGATTAAATCCTATACAAATATTCTGTGGATCTCCTGGAAATAATTGGAAAATATATGTCCTTTAAATAACTTCTTAGAATATTCTCGGGATATTGTGTGTTACCTGTGATAATAAATAATATTCTTGATTGATTAATTGTTATTTATTATTGTTAATATTATTATCATTTGATTTGTCAATGTTTTTCACTTTGTGGTTCTTAAAAACATGTAATGCTCAGCCCGACAGGGAGTGCTGAGGTCGTCAGTGTGTTATTTGTTGACTGGACTGTACATGGAGTCTATTTAAGCTTGACCGACACGTGATTGGCTCAGTTAACCTATAATAACACTGTTCGACAAAAAATTTTCCTGTAAACCTAACAATGGATTCCAGTAGTTTTCTACGCTGATTATCATACAATTTCCCGATTTTTACAGCACGTCAGAGTTTTGAAATATTATCGGTCAAAATGACGAAAAGGGCCATTTTGACCTTTATTCGAGTCCCATTAAATATTAAACAGCAATATTTGAAATCAAAATATTTTGTTGACCTTATAGAAAACAGATTCCTCTTTGATTTTCAAATTACCACTTGTTTTAAGCTCAATTAGAACTCGAGTTATACCTAGAAAATTAAAACTACGTGATTATAAAGGATAATAAACATAGATAAAAATATATGGTTTTAATTTTTTAGGTATAACTCGAGTTCTAATTGAGCTAAAAAAAAGTTGTAATTTGAAAATCAAAGAGCAAGCTGTTTTCTCGTAGGTCAACAAAATATTTTGATTTCAAATATTGCTGTTTAATATTTAATGGGACTCGAAAATAGGTCAAAATGGTATTTTTCGTCATTTTGACCGATAATATCTCAAAACTCTGACGTGTAATAAAAAATCGGAAAATTGCATGATAATCAGCGTAGAAAACTCTACTGGAATCCATTGTTAGGTTTACGAGGAGAAATTTTTGTTTAATTTTTGTCGAGCAGTGTAATCGGAGTGGGTGCTCATACTTGAGAACGATCGCAGAATAAGTCGATCGAAACGTCGTAATTATATTGTATTATTTTTTCGTGTTTAATAAATATTTATAATTAATTACCATATGTGTGATTTAAATAAAAATTCAAATTTTAATCAAATTAATCACAAAAATAAAAGCTTCAACAGCTTCATTACAAAGGATTGACCTTTTTTTTCATTCCGGTATTTAATGAACGGAAGTTTAGAAGACTTGCTTTGCATTTCATACAAGGCAAACCTGTACATAGTAATCCAACCATCAATTATAATTAACTGAGATAATAATTTATATAGTGTAAGTGTCTCGTTTTGGTTCAAGTAGGTTAAGCATTTATTTATGTTATATCAGTGGGCGGATGAGTGGCGCCTAAAAGTCGTACCAATCTTAAAAGCGAAATTCGCACACCAGAGGCAGACTTGAAGTGACCTTCGCCGAGTGAGGATAAGGTGCAGTGGGCGAACGGATCAAGGACTACTACCGGGTCTACCAGGAAAAACTCTACTAAACTGGAAACATGTTGCATTGGGACTCAAATTAGCATAATGACAGCAACATCATAAATAGATTACAATCTGACTGTGGGAGTTTCATAGACTCAGTACACCATATTATGGACATTTGGAATTTTTTTTGGCGAAGGTTTTGAGCTAGAAAGTTGAAACTTGGTAAAGAAGTAGGGCTTATTAATTCAAATATTTTTTTAGTAACGAAGCTGTTTAAGCTTTTATTTTTGTGATTAATTTGATTAAAATTTGAATTTTTATTTAAATCACGCATAATTAATTATAATTATTTACTGAACACCAACAAATAATACAATATTTGAGGACGGTTAATTATAAACTAGGCATAAGTATAGATAACTTAAATTATGACTATCTAATTTCACACCTGAAACTCAACACACTGGAACAACGACGTGATTACAATGACATTTCCTTCCTGCTTAAACTTATTTCTGGGAAAATCGAATATCCAAAAATTCTATCTAGGCTAAATTTTAGAATCTCATAACATAGCACGAGATCCCAAGATATGTTTGTAGTTCCACAACACTTGACCAACTTCGGTATAATTTTTAAGAAAAAAATAAAAACCGACTTCAAAAAATTAAATGCAACAAATAAAATACACTAAAAGGTATAAAATAATTATTATCTTATTTAGTTACAACTAAACGACGAAATATCAACATGAAATTACTTTTTGAAGTCGGTGCCAAACTAACTATACCTATAAGCGAGCATACCCTCCAAACGTACTAAGTAAGATCCGTCGAGTGCGATTCATAAAAGGTATATGTTTGGCACCAACTTCAAAAAGTAATTTCATGTTAATATTTCGTCGTTTAGTTGTAACTAAATAAGATAATAATTATTTTATACCTTTTAGTGTATTTTATTTGTTGCATTTAATTTTTTTTGTGGATTTGATTTAGATAATTACTAAGTAACTGGATCCCTCTAGTCGTACCCGACCAAACAACGAAAATATCATCAACATATCTTCTCTAGAATTTGATATAATTATATGAGGGGTTAAAAGAAGACATTACCATTTTTTCAAAATTGGACATATAAATTTCTGCGAGAAGGGGACTTAACGGACTGCCCATAGGTAAACCAGTGTTCTGTTTATAAACTCTTATCTTTATTAAAGATGTTTCACCTTGCACCAACACCACAATCTCTACTGATTATTATTGTTAACATGATGTATATAAAATCTTTGTAAAAAATTATTTTAAGGTTCTGATGAAGGCAGAGAATGCCGAAATGATGGGATAAAAATTGGCCACCATTGTAAACCAAAATAAAATACCTCTTATAATAAATAACAATTTATTTATTCATATACTCATTGTCCATCTTAAGAGAATTTAAAAGACCGAGTAAAAGAGCATCAAAAATTGTTTAAAAAATAAAAAATTCAATAAATTTTATTATTATATTATAATTTCCGAATAATATAGTATGTTATATCCGATCCGCCCATAGTTTTCAATGTTCAGATGTGGCCATATATTAAAAAAGTTTGGGGACCCCTGATTTGGATCTTTCTAGGACGAAAAGCTGGTGTAGTCATTTCACAGATAGTTTCCGTGACGTCATAGCTAAAACTTGTTCATGAAGTTTTCTTTAATGATCCACATACTTCGTTGTTAATAAAGCCATAATTTCTTTAAATTATCATTGTTATTATCATGTGTTTAAAAGCAAAAAATAGAGCTAAGCAAGTTCTGGAATTCAACATTCATTTACTTGGTTTACTGGAGCTTGAATTTAAAAATATAATAATAAATTAAATTCATTAATCTTAAAATATTTTATGGTCAAGCTGATGTAATTTATAACTTACTTATTTCTTTTTTTTCAGACGCAACGCTTTGTTGAAAGAAAAGAACAGAGAACTCACCTGGAACAACAAAAAAAGTAAATGTTAATTAAGAGGATTATATAAATTATTTTTTATTTTATCTATGGTAATATGAAAAATAAATATTACGAACAAATAAATAAATTGTCGGTCAAAATATCTTAAAAGTAATTTGTATCAAAATTTCACTAAATAAGTTTCACAAAGAGAAACAAAGAGGATGTCCTCTGCTTGATGAAAATAAACATACACACATATTTATATATTGAAATTATATATCTGTATATATATTATTTATTTGTTTGAGACTATAGTTTCGAAGACTTGGTCTTCATCACCAGTATTTTTTAATTATAAATATTATTTTTCATGGGGTCGTATGGATATTGAAATTTTTGCCAGAAGGCACAGGAATTAGATTAATAAAAACAGAAACCGAAAATTAATTAGCGCAATTGAATCGTTAGAAATTTTAAAATCATTCAATAAAAATTCAGACCTATTCAACACCTATTTAAAAGAGAATTTGTATAGTCAAGAATTTTGGTTATATATATATAGTATTATATATAAATAAAATAATAATAAACTCAAAAATCAAATAAAATACACTAAAAGGTATAAAAAATTATCTATTATCTTATTTAGTTACAACTAAATGATGAAATATTAACATGAAATTACTTTATGAAGTCGGTGCCAAACAAACTATACCTATATGCGATGGATACCCGCCAAACGTACTAAGTAAGATCCGTCGAGTGCAATTCATAAAATGTATATGTTTGGCACCGACTTCAAAAAGTAATTTCATGTTAATATTTGGTCGTTTAGTTGTAACTAAATTAGATAATAATTATTTTATTTGATTTTTGAGTTTATTATTATTTTATTTGTTGCATTTAATTTTTTTGAAGTCGGTTTTATTTATTTTTTATAAAAATTATTTTTATTTTTCTCTTTTTAGTGATGTTATTAAAAGTGATTTAATATAATACCTTGCATGCATCTCGTAAGAGAAAGCGTTGGGCGAATGAATCATAAAATGATAATAAAATTCAATTCATAAATATAGAAATTATCTCGAAATGTTTGCGGGTTTTAAATGAATGATTTAAGATTTTTTTTTTATAAAAGATTTTATTTGATCATATCTTCAGAACCTGACCAAATTAATATGGGACCACCCCTAAGGCATCCTCTTTCCAATAAAAAAAAAGAATCATTAAAATCGGTTAATAAACAAAGAAGTTATGCCTGTACAAACATATCAAAAAAGGTCCAATACCAATGAAAAAAAAATGGGACCAATGGCAAGCTAGACTGAATAAACCATCAAAATCGGTTGACAATTGGCGGAGATATCAGGTAACATAGACACAAAAAAAAAAAAATCAGTCGAATAGAGAACCACCTCCTTTTTTGAAGTCGGTTTAAAAGGGATACATGTGGCTAAATAGGGATGTGAAACTGAAGTTGATTTTAATTTTAACTGGCTCCCAGCTAAGTAAAGATAAAAATTCTCAATATCCATACGGTATTGACCCAAGGGCGGGGGCGCAGCGGGCGACCGCTCCCCCCCCCCCCCATAGAGGCCCGTGCCTGGCAAAAAATTTTTGTAAAAAAAAACATTTTTTTAATTTTAAAATTGAAAATAAAGCTCTCTCTATATGTGTGTGTGTGTGGGCGGGGCCGTCCCCCCCCCCCGCTTGGACAATTCGATCGCGATACACTTCCGAGATAAAAAGCATATTCTTATATACATCGGGCACCTTAATACATTCTCCCCTCCCCTCCATATAAAAAATTCCTGGATCCACTCTTGTATTGACCCCATGAAAAATAATATTTATAATTAAAAAAGACTGATGATGAAGACCAAGTCTTCGAAACTATAGTCTATAAGTAATATATATATATGTGTATGTTTATTTGCACTAAGCAGAGGACAACCTCTTTGTTCCTCTTTGTGAATCAACAACTTTACTACTCTCGGCAAAACAAAAAATTTTCAATTAAATAAGTTTCAGATTAATCGAAAGAGAACTTGATTATTTTATTTGGTAGTAATAAAGATTTCAAAATGTTTTACTTAATGTGGTTTTTAGGATTGAAGGTCACCAGATGGCATCTAAAACGATTTTGTCAAAAATGGAGTTAAAAAATTTATGTTTCTGTTATTTCTAAATTTTTGAATTCTAAGTCCAGAACATTTGGCATTACATGTAATAAAAATATTTTTCTTTATTTATTTTTTTTTTTTTTTATCCGAAATTCTCATTTAATTTTTATATTTATTGGATCGTGAAAAAATGTTTAAGCTATGGAAATGTTTGAAATATCACAATATTATGAAATTCTTTTAAAAATTATAAAAATATTTTAAAAGAAATTTTTGGAATAAGTTCATGAATTTTATTTATTCTCGTCGTATTTATTTATTATTATTAATGGTATTAAAAATTTAGAGTAACGATGGCCTCGATAACCAAAGAGTAGAGCGTGAAATCACAGGTCAATCTCAAAGTACTTAAGAAAAAATAAATAAATATTTTTTCTCTCTCTTTATTATAAATTCAAAAGATCATAAATTACTGTGTGTATTTTATGCAAGAGGTCTCAGGTTGAAGGCAACATTGAGATTCAGAATAGGAGAAATAATAAAGCAAGTACCCAGGTAACCACAATGTCCTAAGAATATTCTAAGGATATTCTAAGGACATTTAAATATTCTGAGGATATTGTGTGTTACCTGGGTAGCAACTTAATATATCTTTTGAGAGTAGACCAGAAAAATTTACATTTGTAATTATACTCCATCTGTCCGAAAATATGGTATATTGTACATTTGAAAGAAAATCTTAGATTATCTAGAGTTTCGAAAACAACTGCCAATACTCATTATATTGCTATTGTTTACATTGATAGCTAAAAAACCTGATTCCGCGACATTTCAGCCCCCGACAAAATAGTCCCGAGAAAATATACTTCAGACAAAATATCTCATGACAAAATAACCCTTCCCCTCGTGAATCTTATGAATAATGCAAATCGACTCCGGTTCGGTTAATATTTATTCAGTTCGGCTCGGTTGGGTTCGTATAGCTCCTTTTCGGGATGACGCCAACCGAACCGTCTAAAAACCAGCCCGAAAAGGAGCTATACGAACCCAATCGAGCCGAACTGAATATACAGGGTGGCGCAAATGGATCGGGTGGTTTTAAAATACATGTCAAACTGTCAATTTTAAAGGTATTGGAGTGAAATAAAGTGCAAAACGTGTAGTTACAATGGAAGTTTATTAACAAAAAAATTAGTAAAGTTAGTTTTTAAAACAACTGCACATACCGCTAGGATATCAATGCAAGCTGTACGCGCTCTGTTCCCTGGCCGTTTGATTTCCCGTAATGGAGATCTCCATTGGCCCCTCGCTCACCGGACCTCACGGTATGTGACTTCTTCTTATGGGGCTATTTAAAAGCAAGGGTGTACATGAACAAACCCCGGACCATTCAGGAGTTGAAGGCAGCAATTCACAACGAAATCACATTAATTCCTGGTGATGTGCTTGAGCGGGCAATGCGGAACGTTAAGGACCGACTCCAAGAATGCGTCGCTCGAGAAGGAGGGCATTTGATGATGGATGTAATTTTTAAAAACTAACTTTACTAATTTTTTGTTAATAAACTTCCATTGTAACTACACGTTTTGCACTTTATTTCAATCCAATACCTTTAAAATTGACAGTTTGACAAGTATTTTAAAACCACCCGACACAGTTTGACAAGTATTTTAAAACCACCCGATCCATTTGCGCCACCCTGTATATTAACCGAACCTCCGAAAGTTTAGTCTGGGCGTAGTGTGTTTCGGGCTCCCATTTTTTTCTAATCAAACACACATTGAAAACCGAACCAGCCAATCGTCGGGCGGGGTGTGTTTGGCGCGCTATATTTTCTCTCAATATTATAATAATAATTAATAACGATAATGATTAATAACACTTTTAACAAACAATCAATAATTGTGTAATGTAAACATAGACGATAAATAAGTAAATATAGATGATAAATACTATGTTATAGATAGTAAAAATTATAAATTGTTAGCTAGAAAATCTAACGACAGACAGCAGCACTTTAAAACGGCTAATTAGCCGCCAAAATACGAAAGTCTGTTTATATTTTTCAAAACTATGATTAAAAGCTTCTCACTTAATCTCTTTTGTATTCTCCCTTATACTGGGGAATATTTTGTCAGAAGATGTTATGTCGGGGGATATTTTGTCCTTGGGATATTTTGTCGGGGGATGTTTTGTCGGGGATATTTTGTCGGGGGCTGAAATATATTTGACAGGCGTTGCTTTTGAGTTAAGTTGGAATCTGAAGACAAAAAATTGTTTTTTTTAAGAAAAATAAATTACTCATCGCGGGGGGTCGGATAGGCTAGGTGGTAGCGTATCAGCCTGCTAACCAAGTGGACCCGGGTTCGAATCCGGCTCGAGGCATCCGGCTAAAATTTGACCCCCGAGGTAGAGACAAATTTAAATAAAATAAATAGAATCGTAAATTGGCTTATGACTACAAAGTTTTTGTAAAAAAATTTTTTTTAATTTTAATTTTATTGATGTTTTTCTTGTGTTATATTGGTATGCATTATTTGAATGTTATATTTTGTTATATTGGTATTTATGATTTAGATGTTAAAATTGTGATCGCTCGTTCAATTATTATTAGTTTTAAGCTGTAAACTCCTTATGATGGACCAATAATCCGAAATATATTGAGTTTGTATAAAACTCTTTGAGTTTTATTTCATTCACTGTGAAACTACACACCCTTTACTTTATTAATTAATATCATGTTTCACCTAAAACCTACACCACTTTCTAAAAAAAAAAAAATATAAAAAACAAATATAAAGATTCTAAAATAGTATCGATTGATAATATTTCACAAGATGACTGTAATCGATGAAATTAAAATAATCACCGAAGAACAGACACGCTATAAATTTCTCTTTACCTGACAAGAATCAATCAATAAAAATGCGGTCGAGATTCTAAGCAGTCACTTCTTTAGCTGTCAACATATGTGCTAAATTAATATAATCTATATAAAAAAAAAATATTCTAAAAGGTAAATTTTATTGAGTTCGTTTGACTTTATTAATACAAATAAAGACTTTAAGTAAAAATTTTAATTAAAAAAAAATATTTTGAATAATTAAAAAATTTCACAAAATTACAAAAGGAAATTAATGATTTTTATTGAAAAGCTCACTTAATTTGATTCAAAACGTTGTAAAATAACTAGTTTTAAAATTTAGTGAAATTTTTACAAAGAGGACAAAAATATTTTTACCTATATTTTAATGAAAAAGTCACTTAATTTGATTCAAAATGTTGTAAGTCAATTAATTTTAAAATTTGGTGGAATTCGGAAAAAGAGAGTCGAAATAGAATTAAGAATATTTAATGAAAAAGTCGATTAATTTGTTTCAAAACTGTGTAAGAAAGGTAATTTTCAAATTTGATGAAATTCTGGTCAAAAGGGCATATGGACATTTAATGAAAAAGTCATTTAATTTTATTCAAAATGTTGTAAGTCTATTAATTTTAAAATTTGGTGGAATTAAGGCCAACCAAAATGATGTTAAAGATTTTTACTTAAAAATTCAGTTAATTTGATTCAAAACATTGCAAAAGATTTTTAGGGGTTGATTTAAATTAATTTAGGGTGAGAAATCGTTAATTGAATTCATTTTATAGAATTTCTATCGATGAAATACTTGAGATATTAAATTTTTTCTTATCTACTCTTATTAAACGAGCAAAAATTGTTTTTTATATATTTGTTTGTATATTTGTATCTTAGTTCTATTTTGAAAACGGCTCTACCGATTTTGATGAAACAAATTCTATTAACAAGTTGTGAGGACGAGAAAGCGATCTGGCTAGGTCTGGACCTCGACAAATTTCAACTTAATTGATCTTTGCTTAATTAAAGTAATTATTGATAGATGAAAATCTCAATAAAAAAGTTTGTTTACATTTTTTCAATTATCTTTTATTTATTAATTGGTTTTTTAATTTTAAAACCCACTAATAGGTTATAGAAAATATTAATATATTATATTAAAATTAGGAATTTTTTGTTTGTTTTTAATTAACAGGTGTCTAAATCATAACAAAACAGGTGTGTGTACAAATAAAGTGGTTGAAATGGCTTTTTTTATATAACATGGAAACAAATCTTATTTAATTTTATGTTTTTATTTCAGATCCTATACGATTATTTTTTTTTTTATTATTATTTTCCTATTTATTTTTTTTAAATGTATATCAATATGAACGAATGTGGGCAAATTGGTGTACAAGTAAACAAATATACACATTATATGTAGACCATTAGAAAGCTAGAAATGCAAAAACTGGGTCCGGGGTGGGGTGGATGTGGGAGGTACAGGAGGTGGGGGAATTTTGGGGATCCGGGGGTGGGAGGCGCGGTTGGGGGGGGCGGAATGTGGGTGCAGTGGTGGGTCGAGGTGTGTGGTTTCGGGAGGGGGGGTCAGGGGTTACCGTGCATCGCTCGGTGGCTCCAGGTACTTTTACACTTAAAAGGGAAAATTAGCAATTTTTCAAGAATTTTTTTTCTAATTTTAAGTCAAGCCATTTACAATAGCCGACAGGTACGATAATCACATTAAAATGGCCACTTATAGCCCTCTTTCACACACTCATTTAAATCGAAATATTTTCAAATATTCAATTCTACTTAAAGATGATAAAAATATATTTTTATGTGAATTTTTAGACTCCACGAATTAATCGGCCCTGGGAAAAATAATATATCAGATCAGAGGTGGCCACAACGTGGTTCGCGGGCCGCATGAGGCTCTTCAGTCAATCTCGTGCGGCTCTTGTACCCTCTTGAATAATACTGAATTTAAAAAGTACAGGGTGTGGCATAAAGATCTACCACATTTTGAAGAGGTATAAAAAATGTAAAACTAGAAAAAAACTTAATATATTTTTGAAATGAACACAAAATGATTTTTTTTTTTAATGTATTTTAAATATTATCAGACAAAAAAAAAAAGGGGGTGTCAAAAATGAAAATTCTAGCCCTTTCGACCAAACTCAACCAAATTTTCTATACATATTCTGTGGACCCCAAAAAGGCTAGAAATCCAAAAAGTAGCAACCCAAAAGAGGGGATGGTCAAAAATAAAAATTCTAGCCCCCTTTGACCAATACCAACCAAATTTTGTATATATATTCTGTGGACCTCCAGAGTGCTATAAATGCAAAAACTAACCACCCAAAATGGGGGGAGGGTAAAAATGAAAATTCTAGCCCTTTCGACAAACTATGTATACAAAATTTGGTTAGTTTTTGTATTTCTAGCCTTCTAGGGATGCACAGAATATGTATACAAAATTTGGTTGAGTTTTGTCAAAAGTGCTAGAATTTTTTTGACCCCCCTTTTTTTTTTTGGTTTGTTAATGTTTAAAATACATTAAAAAAATCTTTTCTTTTCAAAAATATATTCAGTTTTTTTCTAGTTAAATTTTTTTATTTTTTTATACCTCTTCAAAATGTGATAGATTTTTATACCCCACCCTGTATAATAATTAAATTAAAAAAATAATAATACAAAAATTAAATTAATTTGTAATTTGTAATGTTATAAGTAGAGAAAAAATATATATTACTTCATTTATATTTTATAAAATAAAAAAAAAAATGTGTCTTTTTTTAATAAACCAATTAATCTTCAAACAATGTGGCTCGCTTTGAAACCGTTTTATAAATTTGTGGCTCCCAAAGTTAAGGTTAGTTGCCACCCCTGTCATATATGATAACATATTTTAACAACATTTTGGATTATAGTGATTTTGAATTGATATAATTTGAAAATTCAAATATATATCTAGGCATCTTAAGTTTTGACTCATATATAAAATGTTTAATTTATATTATCTAAGGTATTATTCAGTTTATGATTGATTGCAAAAACTAATTTTTAAATACTAAAATTAGTTCCTATATTTATAATGAAGTTATTTAACCGATGCTATATTGGTTGCATATCTACGCCTTGCAAGCAGCGAAGTAGCACGTGTCCCAGTCCTACATTATATTTATATTTAGATCCTGATTGCTTAAGTGTACACGTGTATCCAAGTTGTATTGTTTATTATTATTATTTATTTACTATTGTATCCAAGTTACTGTCATGATCAAAA
Organism: Forficula auricularia; assembly: GCA_024734495.1. Taxonomy (NCBI): domain Eukaryota; kingdom Metazoa; phylum Arthropoda; class Insecta; order Dermaptera; family Forficulidae; genus Forficula; species Forficula auricularia. The sequence continues at coordinate 21,239 of JALMQS010000121.1, forward strand.
AGATACCATAAATCAGTGATCCTCAAAGTGGGGGTCGCGAAAAATATTTGGGGGGCCGCAGAACAATTGATTACGGATCATTTTATTTTCAGAATTTTTATAAATATACGAGCTTATCGTGCGTGCCTTCGGCACGCCCTCGAAGCTCGGCCCTCCGGGCTAGTGCCCTGGCGGGCGGCGTCTCGGTCCAAAAATTTTATTCCTCTTAAAAAACCCCACTCCAAATGTATACCTGTAAACTCCAGAAAATACATAGTCTCTTAAAAGTTTCGCCTCATTTCCGTGCTGACTCAGCTACAGAAATGAGGCTCTAGATATGAATCTGGAAGTATTTTTTTTTCTATAATCTACAGCATTGTGATATTTTTAGTGTGGAAATATATTTATTTAAATAAGTGGTATCGTGTGAGGAGGAGAATTATAATATATCATTTTTTTTAAATTTGAGATCGATAATCGATATAAGGCTCCAAATATTTAAAAGAGATCAGGTGTTGTTTGTATGACAGGCTGCTCCCTCCAGTATTTCCATGAGAAACTCATATGGGCATGCGTGTCTTAAGTCGTTCAATTTTGTAAAAATCAAAAAATAAGAATAACAAAATTAAGATTTTTAAAAAATTATAATAAAGTGGCAAATTATTAAAAAATAAACAAATAATATATTAATCAAATAAGATGTGATTGATTTCTTTTTCTGTGCGCAAAAAAAAGCGAATTGAATATTTAATTTTTGAGTGGTGAAGGGGGGGGGGTAATAATTATCACTATATTTAATGTTTCTTAATTTAAAATCAAGTAGGGTTTTACCGAAACTTGAAATGTTTTTTCTTCCATTTGGATTGTGAATTCAGTGATTGATTGATATTGTTTAATTTATTTTTTTGGCAAGTGTTTTGAGAACAGCTTGTAAATTGAATAGCAAGCAATAGAGGAGAGAAATTCACGGTCAAGAGAATGAACCACAGGCGAACAGCCGACGACGACGGACGGACGGTTGGATGCTGCGTCCTTGGACCACACCGGAAAGATTCTCTCCCCTCCCTTGTCCCACTCACTTCTTAACTTTACACACACGTCACACACACACACACATTCACTAATAACAAATATATTCAACCTTTCTATTCCCCAGCCATCAAGATTTAAACGTTTCAAAAGCTCTACTCGCGACAACACAAGAACCTTCATTAAAATTCTCTTGTTTATAAAGAAGAGATATCTTCTGATTTCAAGCCCTTTTTTCTATATTATTTTGAAAATATTAATTAATTAGATTAAAATAGAATAAACTGCAACGAACCGCTGCTCTAAACTTTATTCATAATTTTAAAATTTAATTTTCCTAAAAACTTTAATATTTAGAACCATTTTTTTAGGTTCTCATGTTATTTAAATATATCGCTGGTCCGGAAGAAAAACGTCACAAGTCAAAAAATACGATATTTGAGTTATTCATACCATATTTTATAAAATAATTTTTAAGAAAAAAATAAAACCGACTTAAAAAATTAAATGCAACAAATAAAATACACTAAAAGGTATAAAATAATTATTATCTTATTTAGTTACAACTAAACGACGAAATATTAACATGAAATTACTTTTTGAAGTCGGTGCCAAACAAACTATACCTATAAGCGAGCATACCCTCCAAACGTACTAAGTAGAGTGAGTCGATTCATAAAAGGTATATGTTTGGCACCAACTTCAAAAAGTAATTTCATGTTAATATTTCGTCGTTTAGTTGTAACTAAAATAAGATAATAATTATTTTATACCTTTTAGTGTATTTTATTTGTTGCATTTAATTTTTTGAAGTCGGTTTTTATTTTTTCTTAAAAATTATTTTATTTTTTCTTTTTAGTGATGTTATTAATAGTGATCATATCATCAGAACTTGATCAAATTAATATGGCACCATCCCCAAGACACCCCTATCGGATAAAAAAGAACCATCGAAATCGGTTCATAAACAAAGAGGTTAGGTCTAAACAAACCTAATAAAAAAGGTCTAATACCTATGAAAAAAAACGAAAAAAAATGGGACCAATCGGAAGCTAGACTGGACCCAATGCAAAAAAATTTTCAAAATCGGTTGAGAATTGGCGGAGATATGAGGTAACATAGGCACAAAAAAAAAAAAAAAAAAATTCAGTCGAATAGAGAACCTCCTCCTTTTTTGAAGTCGGTTAAAAATATATTCTATTCGCTAGAAAAATGACATACGTCTAGTTCAAGTTCCGGTCGGTAGAAAGCTGTTCTGTCGTTTTTCACTTGCTACGAAGTGTTTTCGAGGCTGTCAAGAAGATCGTCATAATTCAGTATTGTGCCATCCTTCGTTAAGATACTATGTTCAAAATGTCAAGAAAAACGACCCAAATAGGTAAGAGCCCTTGTTTGTATACGAATTTTAAGTTCTGTTATCAAAAAATTGACCCAACTAGAAATATGACGTAGTACCAAGTAAAAAAAATATTAAGAAAAAATATCTAGAAAAACGTCAGAAGTCAAAATATAATAATTTATAATATTTTTAAAAGGAATATTGTAGAGATAAATTGTTGAATATAATTTTCATGAAAACTTAACTAAAAGTCCTAATTTTGGTAAATCGCATTTACTCCAAAAACTTTATGTAAAGAAGTTACAGCAACTTCAACTTTTAAGAAAATTTCAATCGTCTCTACTGAAAAAAGTTAATTTTTGACTTACGACGTTTTTCTTCCGGACCAGCGATATGTGTATTCAATTTGATGAAAATTGGTTAAGACATTTTCAAGATATTCAGATAACAATAAAAAGTACTAGAATAAAGTATTAATTGAATGTAATGGAAGGCAGCCCAGGGGGGGGGGGGGGGGGAGTGAGGAAAGAAAAAATTAACACATATCCAAATAAGGTGTAATTTATTGGAATCCTTCCTCCTTTCCTTTCAAACCGACGTTTCGGAGGATTTTTCCCTCTAGCTGGAAATGTATAAAATTTCCAGTCACTATTTCTGCCTGTATTTTTACAATTAACTACACAGAAACAATTATGCACCATTTTAAAATTACTTTTAATTTTGTTTACCCTGAGCGTGAGCATGATTTAACGAAAATTTGACCACAACGATCGCTGCGATCGATTCAGTTGTCAGCACCATGCCAATATTAATCTCTTCACAAATCCATTTTAATTTGCCTACTGGTATTAAGTAGTATATTATTTTTTAAAACACTCATCTTTCCAAATCTAAGATAAGAAAGGCATAAATTTAACTACAGAATTCACATAATATTTCGTAGCTAATTTTTTGTAAAAATAAATAAAAAAATTTTAAGAAAAAAATAAAAACCGACTTCAAAAAATTAAATGCAACAAATATAAAAATACACTAAAAGGTATAAAATAATTTTTATCTTATTTAGTTACAACTAAACGACGAAATATTAACACGAAATTACTTTTTAAAGTCGGTGCCAAACAAACTATACCTATAAGCGAGCGTACCCGCCAAACGTACTAAGTAAGATCCGTCGAGTGCGATTCATAAAAGGTATATGTTTGGCACCAACTTCAAAAAGTAATTTCGTGTTAATATTTCGTCGTTTAGTTGTAACTAAATAAGATAATAATTATTTTATACCTTTTAGTGTATTTTTATATTTGTTGCATTTAATTTTTTGAAGTCGGTTTTTATTTTTTCTTAAAAATTTTTATTTTCTCTTTTTAGTGATGTTATTAATAGTGATTATATCATCAGAACTTGACCAAATTAATATGACACCATCCCTAAGACACCACCTTTCGGATAAAAAAAGAACCATCGAAATCGGTTCATAAACAAAGAGGTTAGGTCTAAACAAACCTAATAAAAAAGGTCTAATACCTATGAAAAAAATCGAAAAAAAATAGGACCAATCGGAAGCTAGACTGGACCCAATGCAAAAAAAATTTTCAAAATCGGTTGACAATTGGCGGAGATATGAGGTAACATAGGCACAAAAAAAAAAAAAAAAAAAAAATTCAGTCGAATAGAGAACCTCCTCCTTTTTTGAAGTCGGTTAATAAAATAGGTAACCTTGGAAGCTGAAATGAGAAACAATCTGTGGTTTTGTGTTCGATCCCAATTTCTTTTTTTTTTTCTTTTTTTTTCTTAAATGTTTTTTACACCGATCTTTTCAGATTTATTTCCATGTATCAGTCATCAGTTCGTCAACAGAGGCTGCGTTTTCAAGGTTACAACATATGCTGAGAATTTTCTCATTTTCGTTTCTCCATTAAAATAAAAAAAAATAAAAAATTTCACTGCTCGACAAAAATTAAACAACAATTTCTTCCTGTAAACCTAACAATGGATTCCAGTAGAGTTTTATACGCTGATTATCATGCAATTTCCCGATTTTTTACAACACGTCAGACGAAAAGGGTCATTTTAACCTATTTTCGAGTCCCATTAAATATTAAACATCAATATTTGAAATCAAACTATTTTGTTGACTTAATAGAAATCAGCTTCCTCTTTGATTTTCAAATTACCACTTGTTTTTAGCTCAATTAGAACTCGAGTTATAACTAAAAAACCAAGACTATATATATGTTTTAATTGAAAAGTTTTTGTTTTGCCGAGAGTAGCAGAGTTGTTGATTCACAAAGAGAAAAAGTCCTCTGCTTGATGCAAATAAACATACACACATATATATATCGAGATGATATATCTGTATATATATATATATTATTTATTTGTTTGAGACTATAGTTTCGAAGACTTGGTCTTTTATAAACATTTATAATTGAAGAAAGACTGATGATGAAGACCAAGTCTTCGAATCTATAGTCTCAAACAAATAAATAATATATATACAGATATATCATCTCGATATATATATGTGTGTATTAGTAATGAAGCTGTTGAAGATTTTATTTTTGTGATTAATTTGATTAAAGTTTAAATTTTTATTTAAATCACACATGATTACTTTATAATTATTTATTGAAACTCAGTTAACCTATAATCGGAGTGGGTGCTCATACTTGAGAACTATCGCAGAATAAGTCGATCGAAACGTTGTATTAAAATTGTAATTATTTGTTTCAATAAATAATTATAAAGTAATCATGTGTGATTCAAATAAAAATTTAAACTTTAATATGTGTGTATGTTTATTTGCATCAAGCAGAGGACAACCTCTTTGTTTCTCTTTGTGACTATATGTTTTTTTGTACTTTATAATCACGTAGTTTTAGTTTTTACTTTACCATACAGGGTATGGTCAAGTATTGTAATCGTGCATGAAAAAAGTTTGTTTTTCCTTCTTTTTTTCGAAATATCTCAAAAACGGCTGAAACTATTTTGATTAAAAAAATTGTGCGAAACCATGGCATTTCGCTCTACAAAAAAGCACTAATAAGTGAACATCGAAACAATTATATTCTTCGAGATAATAATTGTTTTGTCAAAATGTCTGTTAGTTAGTTAGTTAGTCTGTGCGTTACCAAATTTTTGTGGACGAGCTAGCTCAAAAACTAGTGTGAATATCGAAACCAAATTTCACACGTAGTTTTGGTCCATTAAGATTAAGAGCTGATTAGATTTTGGTACATATCGACCCAAAATTAAGAGGGGTGGAGGAGGGGTTAAAAATTAAAAATCTAGGCCATTTGAGCAAATTCAACAAAATTTTGTATACATAATCAGTGGACCTCGAGAAGTCTAAAAATGCAAAAACTAACCGCCCAAAATGAGTGGGGGGTGGTCAAAAAATGAAAATATATGCTATTGTACAAAACTCAACCAAATTTTGTGTACATAATCAGTAAGTAACTGAAGGTTTTCTACATTTGATTCAATCGCGAATCTAATGTAGGGAATTTATGTCAAATATTGAGTGAAAATAATATTTGAACTTATATATTTCTAACTTGAAATAATGATATTAAATACATTTTAATTTTCCTCATTAATATATCAAAGAATAATTGATACGTCAACGAGAATTATTTTGACCGCGCTGATTTGAAAAGATCATCTTTTTCTCTTTTGGTCCAGACTTAATACTCCGCAGACTCCAATAGCGTAATCCGCAGTAGTCTCGCGAGATAAAAATATTTTTTTTCAAATCAGCGCGGTCAAAATAATTCTCGTTGACGTATCAATTATTCTTTGATATATTAATGAGGAAAATTAAAATTTATATAATCAGTAAGCCCCCAGGAGTCTAAAAAATGCAAAAATTGACCCCCCACTTCCCGTACATGATTATAAATAATTTTATTAAATAGTAAATATAAGGGAGGAGCCAGGTTGTATAGTAAAGACAAGTGGATGGCCACATCAGAACACGTCAGCTTATTTAGTTATAACTCGAGTTTTAATTGAGCTGCAAACAAGTGGTAATTTGAAAACTATAGAGGAAGTTGTTTTCTGTTACCTCAACGAAATACTTTGACTTCAATTATTGTTGTTTAATATCTAATGGGACTCGAATATAGGTCAAAATGGCTAGGAAGAGTTCCTAGCCCTCCAGCAGTGACGAAAAGAACACCAAGTTTTCAATATTCATATGATATTGACTCCATGAAAAACATTTATAATTGAAGAAAGACTGATGATGAAGACCAAGTCTTCGAAACTATAGTCTCAAACAAATAAATAATATATATACAGATATATCATCTCGATATATATGTGTGTATGTTTATTTGCATCAAGCAGAGGACAACCTCTTTGTTTCTCTTTGTGAATCAACAACTCTGCTACTCTCGGCAAAACAAAAACTTTTCAATTAAATAAATAAGTGAATGAATAAATAAATCAAGCTACCTTAATCACGAATGGACAATTATATTTAAATTTATTTATTTATATGTTATTATTATTATTTTTGGTAAATAGTTGATGAAATAAAAATTCCAAATTTTTTTTATTAGTATAATTTTTTGGTAAAAAAATTATTACATATGGATTTTGGATTTGGTTAGTTTTACTAGTCAGGCTTAATATTTTAATTACAACAATAAAAATGTATAATTGAAAGTAATGGAAAGCAGCCCAGAGGTAGTGAGGAAAGAAAAAATTAACACATATAAAATAAGGTGTAATTTATTGGAATCCTTCCTCCTTTCCTTTCAAACCGACGTTTCGGAGGATTTTTTCCCTCCTTCTTCAGGGTCTATAAACCAATATGACAAAATTATAAAAATGGGTTGGTCATCATACATTTCAACAATAAAACAATACAATTATAAATACAATGTAAACAGCCATATTATCAATAGGAAAAAAATATATAATTTACTCACTTCAAAGGGTCAATGAATGAAACAAATAAAATGTTTCCTTCTTCTCTCCACAGTAGTGTTCAAAAACTTTCTTCATTTTTAACAAAGGCATAGAAAAACAATTTTTTTTTTCCTTCTTTTCTTAATTAGATGGCTAAATGGCTTTTGAATCTAATATATATATAGAACAAACCCCTTCCATGGCAGATGCGCACAAGAGTGCGCACTGGGATTAGTTATTAACATATTCTCAAATAGTATGTTTGGTTCATATCACCCAATATACAAAATGTACAATTAGCAACAATTCCACAATTCACACCTTATTCGTTCATTGATCAATTCACTTATTCAAATTTTTTTTTTTTTTTTTTTTTTATTTTCAATTAAAATTTCTACCAGTCCGTCTCTCTCCAGAGAAAATTTCGTTGCATAAAAATGTATAATTATTTTTGAAGTGAAACTTCTTTAGGGACGTATCTGTTTGAATTTTTTTGTTACAATAAAGGGGAAATAAGAGACAAATAATAATATAAATTTTCTAATTTCAAGAAATTTATTTGTCATGAAAAATTAGTGGGTTTTAAAATAATAATTTTTTTTTTTTTTTTTTTTTAAATTTTATTAAACCAATTATTTTACATTAATTAATGTATACATTGTATTTTTGCTTCGATTCCGGAGATTACTTCTCCACCATCGAGTGTCCTTATTCATCTTTAGTCCTTGTTTTTAATAAGAGGAAAAATCTAATTAGATAAAAAAACCTCTTTTCCGATAATTATTTAAATTCCATTATTCCCCAATCAAATCGATTGGTATTCTCCTCCTAATTTTCATCATCCTAAAATAATAATTTTTTTTTTATAAATTTTATTAAACCAATTATTTTACATTAATAATGTATACATTGTATTTTGCTTCGATTTCGGAGATAACTTCTCCACCATCGAGTGTCCTTATTTATCATTAGTCCTTGTTTTTAATAAGAGGAAAAATCTAATTAGATAAAAAAACCTCTTTTCCGATAATTATTTAAATTCCATTATTCCCCAATCAAATCGATTGGTATTCTCCTCCTAATTTTCATCATCCTAAAATAATAATTTAAATTTTCTAATTTTAATATATTTGATTTGACATGAAATATTAGTGGGTTATAAAATTAAAGTTTCACTTCACCCGTGAGTTTATGTGGTGAGATGAGGCTTATACATTTTTTTTTTTTTTGTAAATATGAATAGGTTTTTGTAGAAAATTAAATTGCTTAAAAAAGACCCAAGAAAAAATTTGATATAAGCTCATATTTGAATCAGTTGATTAGCGATTTGTATTTCGGAAACAAATCATTTTAGGACATATGTTCATAAACAACTATGAAAATATTATAGTATATTGATAATTTTTATTATTAATAATTTTTTCGTGCTAAACACTTGTATTATTAATGAATTTCTGGAAACGTATATATAACCATAATTAAAGTTTGAATTTTTATTTAAATCACACATGATTGAAGGAGACAATAAAAGAGTGTGTTTTCTGCTGGAATTATAAATTTTATTTATAACGAGACTATAGTTTTGAGGGCTTTACCCTCTTCATCAGTCTATTACAATTGATTCACAGGAATTAATGTATGAATGGAGAGTAACTATAATCTCGTTATAAATAAAATTTATAATTCCAGCAGAAGACACACTCTTTTATTGTCTCCTTCAATAGATAAAAATTCTGCTACCCTCGGCAAAAAAAAACTTTCAATTCACACATGATTAATTATAATTATTTATTGAAAACAAATAATACAATAGTAGGTACAAGTAATATATTGTATTATTTGTTTTCAACAAACAATTATAATTAATCATGTGTGATTTAAATAAAAAGTACCTGGAGCCACCGAGCGATGCACTGTAACCCCTGACCCACCCCCTCCCGAAACCACATACCTCGCCCCCACCACTGCACCCTGACTCCGGCCCACCCCACCCCAACCGCGCCTCCCACCCCCGGATCCCCCACAACTGCACCCTACCTCCGGCACCTCCCACATCCACCCCACCCCGCACCCAGTTTTTGCATTTCTAGCTTTCTAATGGTCTACATATTATGTGTATATTTGTTTACTCGTACACCAATTTGCCCACATTTGTTCATATTGATAAACATTATAAAAAATAAATAGGAAAATAATAATAAAAAAAATAATCGTATAGGATCTGAAATAAAAACATAAAATTAAATAAGATTTGTTTCCAAGTTATATAAAAAAAAGCCACTTCAACCACTTTATTTGTAAACACACCTGTTTTGTTATGAATCCACCTGTAATGTTATGATTTAGACACCTGTTAATTAAAAACAAATCCTAATTTTAATATAATATAATATTTGTTATAACCTATTAGTGGATTTTAAAATTAAAAAAAACAATTAATAAATAAAAGATAATTGAAAAAAATGTAAAAAAAACTTTTTTATTGAGATTTTCATCTATCAATAATTACTTTAATTAAGAAAAGATCAATTAAGATTAAATTTGTCGAGGTCCAGGCCTAGCCAGATCGCTTTCTCATCCTCAAAACTTGTTAATAGAATTTGTTTCATCAAAATCGGTAGAGTCGTTTTCAAAATAGAACCAAGATACAAATATATATATATATAAAAACAAATAAATATATAAACAATTTTTGCTCGTTTAATAAGAGTAGATTTAAACGTTAATCAAATTAATCACAAATTAAAAGCTTTAACAGCTTCATTACTAATAAATATGATCATAAATTTTATTGGAAATAAACTTTTCGACCACACTGTATGTTACAAATTTAAAAATGTAATTTATTAAGCGAGCAATTGTGGTAAGAGAAAGTAGTATGTTTTAGAAAACTAGAAAGTAATTAATTATTACCTTTCTTTGGTTGGCAAAAAGTCGTTGCCTCTCGAGGCCTGCCTGCCTGGCACCAACTGAGTCAGAATAGAACCCAGCTAGCTACTTGATAAGATTAGACCAGTTCAAAATTTCATTGAATTTCGATAAATATTTTTCAAGGGAATTTCAATTAAACATTTCTATTTAAAAAAATAAATAAATAAAATATATCTATAAAGATAGGCTGATCACATCAGAACGAACGTAATTATAATTATTTTTTCGGTGGTGACGGTGCCCGAAAATATATTTTTGAAAAGCTAAAAAATTCCAATATCTATGAGAAATCAAGAACAGAAAAATAATTTTTAAGAAAAAAATAAAAACCGACTTCAAAAATTAAATGCAACAAATAAAATACACTAAAAGGTATAAAATAATTATTATCTTATTTAATTACAACTAAACGACGAAATATTAACATGAAATTACTTTTTGAAGTCGGTGCCAAACAAACTATACCTATAAGCGAGCATACCCGCCAAACGTACTAAGTAAGATCCGTCGAGTGCGATTCATAAAAGGTATATGTTTGGCACCAACTTCAAAAGTAATTTCATGTTAATATTTCGTCGTTTAGTTGTAACTAAATAAGATAATAATTATTTTATACCTTTTAGTGTATTTTATTTGTTGCATTTAATTTTTGAAGTCGGTTTTTATTTTTTCTTAAAAATTATTTTTATTTTTCTCTTTTTAGTGATGTTATTAATAGTGATCATATCATCAGAACTTGACCAAATTAATATGACACCATCCCTAAGACACCCGCTTTCGGATAAAAAAAGAACCATCGAAATCGGTTCATAAACAAAGAGGTTAGGTCTAAACAAACCTAATAAAAAAGGTCTAATACCTATGAAAAAAAACGAAAAAAAAATGGGACCAATCGGAAGCTAGACTGGACCCAATGCAAAAAATTTTTTCAAAATCGGTTGACAAATGGCGGAGATATGAGATAACATAGGCACAAAAAAAAAAAAAAATCAGTCGAATAGAGAACCTCCTCCTTTTTTGAAGTCGGTTAAAAATTGTAGAAAGTTCATTCTAGTGCCAAAAATTGCATAAATAAAAGAACTGATGAGATTTTTTATTTTTTTGCTTCAAAACATTTGAATCAAAAGTGTAGAATTGTTTTTTTTTTTTGTGATTATTTTGAAGGAAAGCCACAAGCAAACAAGATGTTTCAAAAAATAAATTTTGAGTAAATTATTTATCATTAAAAAGTATATAGGTATAGAGGTTTTTAACTTCTAATTCGGACTAAAACTTTTAAAGATTAGCATTTTGTAATCTCAAGAAACGTTTTCAGGTAAAAAGCTAAAATTTGGGCCATTCTAAGATATTTGCTTACCAATTTTGATCTTATCAACTAAAACGTTTCAAGATTAATATTTTGTACTCTCAGGAAACGTTTTCAGGTAAAAAGCTATAATTTAATATGTAAAATATGCATGGTTTTATAAAAATTCTGAATTTGATTTGAAAAAGACTGATTTTGATTTTTATTTTTTATTTCATTGATTGATATTTGCGAATTTTAGTTAAAATTATGCTTGACTTCTTTCTATATAAGCTCTTAGAATTAAATTAGGTTGGAGTTGGTGGTGTTTCACAAGGAGAAAAATTAAAATACAAAGATTTTTTTTAGTTTACTCTACCATATATATTTCGAGCTCTTAACTCATCGTCAGGAGAACATTGACTAAAGATAACATGATATTTTGAACAGAATTTATTTTAATTTTAATATGATGGACAGTTATTTATGACTTAGTGTAAATATGAAAGAATTATCAGAAGGATGGGATGGCTTTAGAGCCGAAAGAACAGATGTAGGGACAAAGGGCTGGGATAAAGAAAAGATATTTATACTTGGAAGTTGCCGAAAATTATGTATATGTTATAAAGGAATGCAATAAACTATAGAATGCAATGAGGGTGCATAGCGAAAATTTAATCTATTTTCTATTTAAAAAAAAAAAAAAAAAATTAAAAATAAACCCACCATACACTCCAATTCAAATTAAATATCATTGATTAAGATGTCAATTATTGGTGAAGTTTTGATGTCTGTTTGATTGTTCAAGATGTTTTGATTAAGGTGTATGGCCTTTTTAATTTCAGCTGACTCCAATAAATCCAATTTCCTACTTTTTGGAATAAAATGTAAAGGAGGGGGTTGGTCGATGAAGGTGAATGGTTGTGGTCAAACAAATGATCTGCAAAAGCCGAGGTATAACTAAGAGGGGGGGCATTTGGGTTCAAACTATTCACCTGTAGATTGCGAAGAGATCTCATATGTTCAACGTGGCGTTGATTGAAAGATCTACCTGTTTGCCCGATATAAAATGATTGACAGTCATTACATTGCAATTTATATACACCACTCATTGTTGTTGGTTTAATTATATCGATTTTATTGTTAACCAATATGGATGAAAGGTTGTTCCTGTTATAGAATGCGGGGGTGATATTAATTTTGCGAAATATATTAGCTATAGGACTTAGACTTAATATAATAAATTATTATTATATTATTGTTATTTTAATTAAAAATTATTATTTTTTTTACTTCGGTTCACACTTCGGCTTATTCTACTGCCTGTTTGCCTTCTGAGCCAGCCGAAGTTTTGAATTGATGGAGCAAAATGCCATTCAGATAGTATTACGGGAAGGAAATCTCGAGCCCAACTTGCACTTTGACACCTTATTTTAAATTTCTTATGTTAATATGTGAATGAGTAATCGAAATTTTGCTTCAGCACGTGAAATTTATTAATGAACATGTTTCGTAATATAAAATTTAAGACCATATAATATTATGTTCAAATTCGTCATGCGGAACGATTTTCAAAAGATAAAATCATCAGCGTCGAAAAGCCGATTCTGAATAAAAAGTTCCTTCTGTTTAAATAGAGAAGATATTATGGTTGATCAACCTGTCATTGGGAACATCTAAATCCTTTTACAAAGGTCAGAGAGAGATGGAAAAAAACCTGATCTTAAATATAAGAGGAGATGAAGAGGAGTGGATTCTGTAGATAATCCTGTATTTAGAAAAAAAAAGTATTTTAAAATATGTACATAAGGGGAAAATACCTACCAGAAAGTTATTGTTATTATTATTATTCTGTTGCTCATTGTATTTAGAAACGTTTGAATAAAGAAAAAATATGTGATCCTCATCCACATAAGCTCACTGGAGAAGGGGAACTATAATTTTAAACCCCACTAATCGTTCCTGACAAATAAAATTTTTTAAAATTAGGAAAGTTAAATCTACTCTTATTAAACATTGTATATATATTTATATATTTGTATCTTAGTTCTATTTTGAAAACGGCTCTACCGATTTTGATGAAACCAACTCTATTAACAAGTTTTAAGGATGAAAAAACGATCTGGGTAGGTCTGGACCTCGACAAATATAATTGAACTTTTCTTATTTAAAGTAATTATTGATAGATGAAAATCTCAATAAAATAAACTGCAACGGATCGTTGCTAAACTTTATCCAAATTCATTTGAAATATTAATATGTTCTTGAGTAAAGTACGTTAAAATATAATTTTACTAAAAACTTTATTTAACCTTTTTGTGGTCCCCAAGGTACTTAATTAGGATATTAAATTTCATCAAAATTGGTTAAGTCATTTTCAAGATATTTAGAAAAAACTAAAAAAGTACTGAAATAAAGTACTAATGTTTGTGGACCGATATGTACCAAAAACTAATCAGCGCTTCATTTTGTTAAACTAATGGTAGGTTTTCAATTTCATTTCAATCAGCGCAAAGGTGTGGAAAAAATCGTGGACGAAAAAAACGATAACACACATACATACATACATACATACATCCCCACGCACTTCCAAAAAAAATGGCACTTTTGGCCTCTCGACGAGATCCCAGGTAATTTTTGGCAAAACCGTCACGTGCTAAAATTCAATCTCATTGAATACTTCAATTTGTGACCTTAATTGAGTCTATGGGTTCCGTAGTCTTTACCTGAGGACCCTTTGAAGTCAGCGCTTCACCGCGAGAGCGATTCCAATACTTTCTCCCATGCTTCGCATTAGATAAAGTAAAAATTTGTTTACATTTTTTTCAATTATCTTTTAATTATTAATTGTTTTTTTTAATTTTAAAACCCACTAATAGGTTATAACAAATTCATAGAGTTTTTCTTTAGGAGACGGACTGGTATAAATTATGCAATTGGATGTTGATGAAAGCAGTCCACGGTGGTTGTAAAAAATAAGACTATAGAGGTTTTATTATTTTATATTTATTTGTTAAACCGACGTTTCGAGATTTATTCTCTCCTTTTGTTACCCTGAAGAAGGAGAGAATAAATCTCCGAAAAGTCGGTTTAACAAATAAATGTAAAATAATAAAACCTCTATAGTCTTATTTTTTTACAACCACCGTGGACTGCTTTCATCAACATCCAATTGGTTATAACAAATATTACTATATTTTATTAAAATTAGGATTTTTTTAATTAACAGGTGTCTAAATCATAACATTACAGGTGGATTCATAACAAAACAGGTGTGTTGTACAAATAAAGTGGTTGAAGTGGCTTTTTTTATATAACTTGGAAACAAATCTTATTTAATTTTATGTTTTTATTTCAGATCCTATACGATTATTTTTTTTATTATTAATTTTCTATTTATTTTTTATAATGTTTATTAATATGAACGAATGTGGGCAAGAGGAGGGTAACGAAAAGTCAATGAAAGTATATCAATTCATAATTGCTTCCTGTCTTAGAACCACCTTGGACTGCCTTCATCAGCATCCAATTGTATATTTATACCAGTCCGTCTCCTAAAGAAAACTCTATAAAGTAACACTTAGATTTTTTTTAATAACTAATAAAAAGTATTTTTAATGCAATGAAATTGAATTAACTTTTAATATGATACATTTTTAACCTTTCTTAATAAGTGTAACACAAATTTAAAACATTTTATTTAAAAATTACAATTTAAATTAAATAAAAGAGAATAATTTGATATTTATCAATTTTCGATGAAATCTAATATCCTTATTATAATCTTTCAATCCCTGTTTTTCTTTTGATAATATGCTTGAAATTCATTATTTGAGTGTCTTTTCGCCTAAACACATCCAAATTATGCCGCTTAGTATTACAGATTCTGCAAAAGCCGTTGCGTTAATCGAGAATGGGAGCAGTTACAGATACGTACCCAATGTTTTAAATTTGTGTTACACTTATTAAGAAAGTTTAAAACTAAAGACTTGAGCATCTTTTTTTGAAAATAGTTGGAATGTTTTTCAAAAAATCTGCTCGGGTCCAGATTAACCAAGATATATTTTAAAAGAGAAAGAATTCAATCAATCTTTTTCGGACAAATTCTAAGATTTTAGTAGAAATATTATTAAATTGCGATATCAGAGGGGATTCATCCCCCCAGGAGTCGAACCTGAGAAATAACATGTTTCCGGGCAGTCAGCTCACACTCTCGAGACAAAACCCTCTCTCTGAATCGCAATATATGATATAAGCTACAGAAATTTTTTACTCCATTCTTCTATAATTTTATTTCTGTGCTTATATCATATATTGATTCGAAAGTTTGTCTCGAAAGTGTGAGCTGACTGCCCGGAAAGCATGTAAGTTCTCAGGTTCGACTCCTGGGGGGATGAATCCTCTATGATATCGCAATTTAACAATATTTCTACTAAAATCTTAGAATTTGTCCGAAAAGATTGATTGAATTCTCTCTCTTTTAAAATATATCTTGGTTAATCTGAACCCGAGCTGATTTTTTGAAAAACATTCCAACTATTTTCAAAATAAAGATGCTCAAATCTTTAGTTTTAAACCTTCTTAATAAGTGTAACACAAATTTAAAACATTGGTTACGTATCTGTAACCGCTCCCATTCTCGATTAACTCAACGGCCCTTGCAGAATCTGTAATACTAAGCGGCATAATTTAGATGTGTTTAGTCGCAAAGACACTCAAATAATGAATTTCAAGCATATTTTCAATGAAAAATAGGCATTGAAAAATTATAATCAGGATATTAGATTTCATCAAAAATCGATAAATATCAAATTATCCGCTTTTATTTCATTTAAATTGTAATTTTTAAATAAAATGTTTTAAATTTGTGTTACACTTATTAAGAAAGGTTAAAAATATATCATTTTAAAAGTTTATTCAATTTCATTGCATTAAAGATACATTTTATTAGTTTTTTTTTTTAAATCTAAGTGTTACGGTTTTTTTTGGCAGGAGGTGTAGTTTGCGGAAAACGTACGGAGACAAGAAAAAGCTTTCACTTTTTCGTCCTATTTAATTTATTTTACAATTATAATATTTTAATGTTGCTTTAAAACGGACTAATTGAAAGTTATGAGGTGTATAGTAATAAACACGCTGGAATATTTATTAACACCACTGTATATTGATTCTCTCTTGTTTCGAAAATTAACTAGCCAGTCCGAGTCGGCTCTGTTTATTTGGCAGAGATTCATCAAATAGCCTGGCATGGTTAAATTAACTCCCAGGGAATTTGTTTTCGATTATTATTCAATTCCGATCACGTATTTTTCCCGGTATAGAAGGCGAAATGTCTATATAGAAAATCATTTTCAATCAATGAGTGTTACGTAAAACGTCGATGACTCACTTTATTAATAAATAATTAATCAAACCAATAAAAAAATGAATAAAACATTAAACGAGATTCTTTTTGCTTGATTTTTTAAAAAACCCTTATTTTCTTTCAATGATGTAAAATTTTAATTTTAGAAATCGATTGACCTTTTTTAGTCTATTTGATTTAATAATAATATCTAGCCGTTCGAACATTGGTAATGTTTTCGGTTAGATAATAGCTGTATATTAACATTATTATGTACGAGCTTTTCGGCACGCCTCGAAGCTCGGCCCTCCGCTGAAACCCCGGCGGGCAGCGTCTCGGTCCAAAAATTTTATTCCTCTTAAAAACCACACTCCAAATGTATACCCGTAAACTACCGAAAATACATCGTCTCTTAAAAGTTTCGCATCTTTAATTTTTGAGTGGCGAGGGGGGGGGGGAGGAACAATTATCAATATATTTAATGTTTCTTAATTTAAAAATGAATTGGAGTCTTTCATTTCAAAATTCGAATATATATATTTCAAATTTGCCTGGTTAATGAAAATCGATTGGAGCCATCAGTTTAAAATCAGAGCTGAGAATTATATTTCAAATTTGCCTCGTTAATTAATATATATTTAATGTTTCTTAATTTAAAATCTATTGGTGTTTTTTCATTTTCATTCGAGTTCAAATGAATATAATATTATCTAGACACAAAGTCTAAATCAAAAATATCTAGTTTTAGTAAAAGAAATCAAGATATAAATATTAATGTGACATTGGTCTAGTGGTTAGAGCTGATGACCTGATAACAAAAAAACCCCGATACTCACCTAATAATCAATAGGCTAAAACTTACCAAATGATTACTGTATAAATAAATTTAAGATAAGCCATATCGGCGAATGCTTTGCAGGGCAATGTACGATTTTCTTCCACTCTGTAAACTTAAATCCCACATGTCTTGGGATCAATCTGTAAATATTGTATCAAATTCTCAATAAAAAAAGACATTATTAAAAAAAAAAAAAGAGCTGATGACCATAGTTCAAGAGTTCGTCGGTTCGATTCTAGGCAAGAGGGTAATTTTTTTAGAGAAATTTCTCTAAGCGTTGTTACAAATTAATCTAGATGAATATATATAGTATTATAATTATTTATTGTTTGTTTATTAAACCACTTGTTTAATTTTTATTCAGGTCTTTTTTTTACCATTTGTTTTATTTGGATTCTAGTCACATGTTAAAAATTATGCGAGAGATTTCAA